>JAAALK010000286.1:30652833-30871029 GCA_019279435.1 Zizania palustris
TGCACGTTCAATAGCGGCATTAAGCTCCGTCCTGTCAGCCTTGCTCAGGATGGCCACTAAATTGGTCTCCCCTATGTCACGGCTAGCTCGATCCAAAGGTTCGAGCAAAGTCTGAAGACCACTTGTTTGCCCTAAGAAAGGAGCCAGCAAGGGGAGCATGCTTATTGCCTGTTGGTCATCTTCGTTCAGCGAAGGACCAGAGCTTTGGCCTGTGGTCTTCGGAGCCACTGGAGACTGGCCCTCCCCAGAAGATTGGCTCTCGTCTGTTGAATCAGACGGAGTTGATCCGGAGCTTACAGCAGGGAGGGGCTCTATATGTCTTTTGCCTCTTCCAGGTCCCATTTGAGTAACTCTCTGAGCTGGCTCCGAAGTTGTCGAAGGTCCAGGAATTATTTCCTCTTGACGGACTTCTTCCATAGGAGTGGACTCTATAAAAAATAATGAAAAGTATTATACATTGTATAAATACTCAAAATGAACATGAAAAAGTTTTTCGAAGTCTACCTTCGACATTTTGCAAAGGAGACATCGTTGGACTATTCGGTGGATCGAAGGCTAATTCTTCATCCGAATCAGCCGCTAAGTCTTGGACTGCAGGAGCATCGTCCTGGGCAGTCCTCGTTGCTTCTTCGGGAATCGAAGCTATAGTGACTTCGACCCCACTCTCATTCACAGAAACTTCGTCCTGAGTTACATCTTCCTGAACTACCGAAGTCCTCGGTTGATCAACATTATCTCTGGACTCCGGCACGTTCGCAGGTACTTCGGCTTGTGCAGTCCTTTGAGTTTCATTCTCTTCCATTAGACGCACAAGCAATCTCCCTTCATCCTCCTGGGAGTCGGAAACTGAAGCTCTTGAGCTCGAAGGTGCAAGATTTTTTGGCTTCCGAGCCACCTTCTTCACTGGAGTCTTTGCGGAGCTTGAAGTCCTAGCTTCGGCTTTCCTCTTCTTGGGTCCTTTCTCCGAAGGCACCCAATCCATCAGAGGGGGAGGAGTGAGTTCCAACATTCCCCATACTCTGTTAAACCTCTCCCAACTCCCGACCAATTTAACTCTCCATTCTTTTTCAGTCAGAGTTGGGGCGCCCAAAATCTTGTCCGAAGCCCTTATAATTTGCTCCGAAGTAACAGGGGCTGAAGAAGCTAAAAAAATAAATAAATCAAGGTAGTCTTTCTTCGAAGTAAATATGCATAATACCTGTTGTTTTCGAAGTTACCTGCAGGGCTCGAAGTCACGGTAATTTTTCAGAGACCGCCTTCCGAATCCTCTTCGAAGACGATAGGCCAGTTGGCCATCAGTGGAGAAATTTGTAACCCGAGGAATTCTTCAGCTAAGTCTCGCATACTCAACCTCCGCCTAATTCGCTGAAGTAAGTTGAGGCGGGCTTCGAGCTGACCTTGGCCGGGATGCACTAAGGCTTCTTTCCGGAATTGAATTTCTTTCAGAGGTCCGGCCAGAGGATTACTCGCCCCAACTTCGGCATAGAACCACCTCATAACCCAGTCAGTGTACCATCTTGCATTGATGGCCTTAGCAGGGAATTGCAGGGCATATTCGTCCCGGAGCCTAAAATTAATGCTTCCGAAGGCAACCACTACCTTTTCACCTCCGGGACCTACGAAGGTTTTAGGTTGGCATGAAGCTCTATGCAGTGCAGCGAAGATCTCTACCCTCCCCTCACAGCATTCGGCTCTTAATGCCCATTCGAAGATAGCCAGTCTAGCTACTGCATTCGGAGATAATTGAGGGAGGGTTACATGGAATAGATCGAGTACCTCCGCCAGGAAGTCTACTGCAGGAAGGCCCAAGCCGGCTTCGAAGAAGGCTTCGAATACAACCACTTCTCCGGGCCTTGGTGACGGAATGAGTTCTTTCCCGGGCTTCCGAATCATCACTCCGGTACTGATTTTTCCTTCTACCGCAATTGTCAGCGATTCCCTCTTGCAGGTAGAAGATCCCAGTTGGAAAGACTGGTCCAGATACTTCGTTGAGGGCGGGCAGAGACTTTGATCATCGACGATTTGGGGATTTCTCCCTCCTGCCGCCATGGATGTCGCTGCAGATGCCGGAGGTGCCACCGCCAACACTGCAGCCGCTGCTGCTGCAGCCGCCTGCTGCCGAGCCAAGGCCGACGGAGCTCCAGATCCCTTGGTCTTCACCATTGCGGTCTCTGGATTGCTTTGGAGAAATGGAGGCTAGGGCTCAAAGAACTCAAGGGGCTCAAAAGATGTTTGATTGCGAGAGAGCAGTGAAAAGGTAACCGGGTAAGTTCTATGCCATCTATTTATAGCCTAAACTTTACATTCTTACCGTTAGCCCATGCCGTTTCGCATTCCTGCCCATTACTTTTCTCCAAAATTAACGTTTTCGACAGTTTCCGTTAGGAATAGAAAGCTAACGGCTATTTCCACTAAGTCTAAAAGACTTTCGAACTTCCTGAGTCGGTTTTAAGATAGTTCGAAAGTAATTATCTTAAGACTTATTCGGAGTTTCTATCTTCGTACATTTCGGAGATGAATTGAAATCTAATAACCCCTATGTTTGGTTATTTTTTCCTTCCGTATACTGCTCTCCTAACATTACAGGTTAAACGGAGAAGCGTATTCGAGGGGCTACTGTTGGGGGAAAATATCTCCTCTTCGGGGTTATTGCCGCAACAACATGACAGCAGATAGTGGATTCGAAGGTTTCCAGACGTCCATCTTCGAAGATACCCTGAGTCAAACTCGAAGTACGAAGATAGGCATTAGTTCGAAGTACATCTTCGAACTAAGGTTTTGTGAGATCTTTATTGCCAGCTAAGATGGAAGATTTATCTTTTATATCATTAGATTAGTCTTTTACCATTTTAGCCCTATCAAGGGTACCGAATAGTTTCCACTATGTCGGTTGTAATAGAGGGGTAAATAGGTCTTTTCCTTAATATTTGGGCCTATAAATACCCCCCGTTTCACCCTGTAATAAGGACCGAATACAAGTTATTCAATACACACATTCGAACTATTCTAAGTTGTTATCCTTTCGGAGGCTTAGAACAGTTCTCTTCGCAAACACTTTGTTTGTTAGTTTCTTTTCTACAGAAACCTGTTAGCGTAATCTTTTACACCAACACAACCATCAAAAGCTGCTTCTGTGCAGTCTCAAGCTCAGAAAGAGTTTGAGCATGCACAGAACGCAACTGAGCAAACTCACACATGACAACAGTACAAGATTCACATTCAACATCATTAACCCTAGACTTAAGCATTGCATAATCAGTAGACACAAATTCTAGCCTAAGTCCAAGGTCTTTTTTATCTCTAGCAGCTTGCACAAGTAATCTATCCTAACCAAGAACTACTTTATTCAGCTCATCTAATTTAATTGAAAGCTTGTCATAGGATAGAGGTACCTCAGATGAGTCAAGCTCATCGCCGCTGTGATCGCTGTTGGCCATGAAGTAGAGGCCGGTGAAATCTCGTCCCTTCTTGTCCTTCTTCTCCTCCTTCCTTGGGTACTCCTCCTCCTCATCAGAGCTCGACTCCTCAGTTGAGGAAGTGTCGATGTCGCTGAGAGCAGCAACAAATGTTCTGGAAGCGGCTTTGGCTACCCTCTTAGCCACCTTGCCACGCTTGCCCTTCACAAAGGGTTTCCTCTTCTTCTTGTGGTATTTGGGGCGCTCACTCTCATCTCTCTTCTTGAGTTTAGGACAATTGGCCTTGATGTGAGAAGTGTCGCCACACTCAAAACAACCACTAAAACCACTTCTCCTCTGATCCTGTCTCTCATGGTCAAAACGGGTGAACCTTCTGGCAATGAGAGCAAGCTCATCATCATCCAGAGTATCCACCTGCTCCTTAGTGATGGAGACCAGGTAAGACAAAGCAAAACCATCTGCAAAAACACAAGTGTCTGATGTGCTTGGTTCAGTAGTGGTGCCACGACTAGTGCTAGAAACCAATGCCAATGGCTGTGTCAAGGAGTTCCTATGCACTGCAAGAGATGCCTTGGCAATCTTTATGGACTTTAGCTTGCTGAAGAGCTCATCACAGGTCAATGTGTCATAACCCGTGGACTCCTCAATGTTGGATATCTTTACTTCCCATATGCTACGATCAAGAGCAAAGAGAAGCTTGATAGCCCTCTCGTGATCATTGTAAGAAAGTGTCCTGTTGGACCGCAAGTTACTCACTATCGCATCAAAGCGAGAAAACATGGCATCTATAGATTCACCAGGTGCCTGCACAAACAACTGATACTGTTGATTGTATGTGCTTTGGCGCCTGGCCTGAATCTGTGTAGAACCCTCATGAAAAATAGTGAGTGTAGTCCAAATCTCCCTATCTATCCTAAGGTGTTGAACCCTATCAAACTCACTCCGACTCAAACCAATGAACAGTATATTCCTAGCCTTGTAGTTGGCATTATACTGATCCTTCTCTGTTTGAGAGGTGCGAGTTTCAGGGATGGAGTATTGTGAGTCCACAATCTCTCAAATTGCATTTCCTTGGCTTAGCAAGTAAGCCTCCATGCGCACCTTCCAGTATGCAAAATTAGTCCCATCGAACAGAGGTATTTTACTACCTCTGTCCATGTCGCCAACAGATCACAAAATCGATTAAGGTCAACTGGTGATCTTAACTCGCTCTGATACCAATTGTTGGACCGGAAACGGCGAACAGAGGGGGGGGTGAATGGGAGCTTTTAAAATTTCAGACTAAAATAGCCTTCTCTTTTACTTTTGTCTTCTACAGAACAGGCTTCGAACACAGCCTTCGAAGTTCTGGTTCGGAGGTATTTCACAGCTCCGAAATCAGGCTTCGCAAGGAGCAAAAGTTCGAAGCCAAGAAGACTTCGCTCCACCCACAACCCTGAAAACTCAGCTCTGCTAAGTCAGTGCAGGCTCCTCACACAGGGTGCCTTCGAGCAGGCTTCGCACTTCAACCTTTGCAAAAGCGGACTTCCCTCTAAGGACTTCGATCGGCTTTGCTAAGTCAGTGCAGGCTCAGCACAATGGGTGCCTTCGAGCATACTTCGCACTTCACCCTTCGCAAGAGCAGACTTCCCTCTGCGGACTTCGACCAAATACTCAGCGACAGCAACTGGTGTTGGGCTTCGTACTTCGAAGGTCTGAACGCACACTGAACACACTTCCCCGAGGACTTTGACAAGGGAAAGAAACGGGCTTCGAATAGTGCTTCGCTAGTAATCAGAGAGGTCTAGCCTCCAGTTTACACAGAGCGAACAGACACTTAAAAACACACTTCACCCAGACAGACTTCTCACACAGCTCTCCAGAAAACTCACAAGAAGATGTTGCACAGAGAAATCAAAGCATGCAGAGAAGTACGCATACAAGTTCAAGCAGTACATGAAAACAGAATCAAAGCTTCATTGCTTGAACAGGGAACACAAAATGAACTCACAGGATGAACACAAGAGTATGTGGTGGCTAGCACAGGAGCTCAAAAATGACTGCTCAAAGTGTTGATGTGACCTAGCTAGCGTCCACTATTTATAGGCACTATTCAGTCCTGTGAATAGACTACTTTACCCCTAGGGTTTACAACGGTTTTGTCTCATCAGAACAGGGGGTACAACTGGTAGTCTACTTTATTTGGAGGCTTCTTTTATTAGCTTCGCAGAGGGGACAACACCAGCTTTTGCAGAGCAGACGCTGTCAGCCTTTGCAGTTTTGGACCCTTCTGAAGCCCCCTTCGCACGCGAGGGGTGCGGTAGCTTCGGTGAGAAGCCTTGAGCCTGACGGCCTTCGCTTCACCGAAGTCAGCCTTTGATACAATGATGGTTTTGAGCTGAAGCCGTCAAAGCCCTTGGGCCTTCGCACCAACACCTTAGGAGTGGACCACCACGGCTTCGCAGCTTCTCCTAGCTCGAACTCCGTCAGTCCGTGTACTGAAGCCATGCATGGCCGAAGTACCTCAAGTCAGCCTCACTCCGGAGCCAGCCTCACTCCGGAGCCTGCCACACTCCGGAGCCAGCCTCACTCCGGATCCTGCCTCACTCTGGAGCCAGCCTCACTCCGAAGTCAGCCTTACTCTAAAGTCAGCTTCACTCTGAAGCCAGCCTCACTCCGAAGCCCCACCTTTGGAGTACCACCCTTCGAAGTCCCTCCTTCGTCCAAGGCCTCCGCATGAAGCATTCCATGAGCACTTCGTCGCAGTGTATCTCCCCGAGCACACTCCTTGATCATCCTCACTCGGACCAAGCCTTCGATGCACCTCGACTTCTGATACCTTCGTCGGGTATACCTTCAAGTGTCTCCCTCCGAAGCACACTTCGAACACCTTGCCTCATTGCTGAGGACTTGATCCACCATACTCCAAAGTCACTCCATTCGGAGTACCCTTCGAAGTGCCTCGCCTCCGAGGACTTCGTCTCAGAGTACCTTCACCCGGAGCCACACTCCGACCTTACTGTCTTGTCCTGGCGCACCTCGACCCGAGGTCCGACCTCGACCCCTTCGCAGCCTTCGTGACGGAGCTCCCTGCTCCCCTGGCATCAAGCCTCTCGCTTGACCCAGGTTCACCTACTACGAACCGTCCATCGCCTCCGAAGTCACCTGCGCACCACAGACAAAAAGACAAGTGTATCCAGTACCCCGGAGACCTCTCCGGGTAAGCAACCTCCAATACACACTCCGGTGTACCGCCCAAAGTACCGAACCCTTCGATACAACCATGTCATTGTGTACTGTCGGACCCCTCCAACAGGCACACTCCGCTGCAACAGCTGCAGCAAACAGACCCACCGAACCCTTTGGTGAAACAACCTCCGAACCCCTTTGGAGGGACCCCTTCAAATCAGAGGGTAAAATCTGTCAATCACTCATCACAAACTCTGAAACCAACCCTTGGTTTCTCAATATATAATAGATTTTTATTATTAATACTGAATTAAATAAATTTTTTGTCCAATCCAATAAAATATTACTGTGATATAACAGCAATGCGCCGTTGAGGTGCAGACGAGCGGCGTATTAATGGTACTATTATATTCATTTCTAACGTTTTTTTAAATGTAAAATGATATGATTGTCAGGATAAAAAATGGATTGGATATGAATGAATATTAGTGATATCATATGATATCATATTTTTTTTCATATTTTTTAGGATTTACATTCGGATTTGGATACTTACAGATATGGAAACATATATTATTGTATATAAATACGGAACAAATACGAATATGATTACAGATATTTATCGGAAAAAATGGTCAGTAGATAATAGACATTCTTTAAATTTAGAATTTTTTAATTCCAAAATATTTTAAAAGATTCCATTCTTTTTAAAATCTTAAAGAAAATATAATATTCAATACGGAAAAATAGCTCTTTGCTGAGTGTATGTTTTTAGGCACTCGATAAGAGAGTTGTTCGTCGAGGGTATTTTTTTTGAGCCTATGTGATACTTGACACTTGGTTGGAGCTTGAAAATTTTTCTACACTGTTGACGGCAAAAATTAGTCAGACCCAGGCCCAACAGCATGGTCAATTGAAGTCAAAAGAGTTCGGTCAAAGGTTGGTCAAAAAAACTCGTCCATATTATTATACGTGGCCGAATATGAAGGAGTCGATAAAGATGGAGAAGATAGAAATGAAAACAGAATCAGTTACACTCGTAGTGGATGACAAGTTTCCGAACTATAAAGATGTACATAGTAGGTAGAATCAAAAGGACAATCTACAACTACAACCACAAAACTACTCTCGGCGCATCGCCACCCTTGTTAATTCAAGGTTAATCCCAGCAGGACTTGGTGCTCGGAGCTAGGATACATCGCTTCGATCTTCGACGAAGAGGTGAGTCCCACCACTCCGACGATCGTATCAGCTAGATCGGTGTCTTTTGAGGCTGTATCATCTCGATCGCTTGAAGCAGTGGTTTGGTATTGAGACAAAGATTTGGTAAAGCCCAAGTCCATTAGGAGTGCCACATAGTCAACAGAAGTCAGAGGAGTCTAGTCAAAGGTTGGTCAAAGAAGCCCATCCGTATCATTATATGTGGCCGGATATGAAGGAGCCGATAGAGATGAAGAAGACATATAAATCCAGAGTCACTTATGATATTATTGTAGAAGACGACAAGTCTCCAGACTATAAATATGTACGTATTAGCTACGTTAGAGATTCAATCAATCAATAGACAAAAACACAACTACAAACTACTCTCGGTGCATCGCCACCCTTGGCTTTCAAGGTTTAATACCAGCGGGACTTGGTACTTAGAGTTGAGCTGTAGCACTTCGATCTCCGGTGAAGAGATGAGTCCTGCCACCCCGACGATCGTATCGTCCGGATCGATGTCTTTGAGGCTGCATTGTTTCGATCACTTGAAGCATTGGTTCGATCAATATGATCACTAGTTTATCTTGGTGTATTTGCTAGGTCTAAGGATGCATCGTTATGATCTCTTAGATTGATGTGAGTTAGGTATCATGGTACAAGGTTTCATCAGTTGACTCTGATATATTGATCTATTGTATCTAGTTTATGTTGTGCACCATTCATTTGAGCAAAGCATGCCCGATATGTTAAAGTATAGTTAATTACTCATGATTTATCAACTATATTGGTTAAGTTCGATCTTGCTGTTATGTTGATTTAATAGTATGGACGCATTGTCTGGTATGTTAGATTTAGTTTCTATCGGAGTACAAGTCGATTGGTTATATTTAATTCCACATTACATCTCATTGACGTCGGGGGTTATTCATTAGTCATTATGCGCGGTGCACTACCCACACGTCCATCAACCTGATGGCGTGTTATATGTATCGACCGATGGCATAATCGATCCCTACGGTTTGGCTTTTGCTATCGGCCCAGTAGTCGATAAGCGCCGATTTTCACGACTATTTCTTACATGACTACTTATTTAGAAATAGTCGTGCTACACCAGCCGACTTTATAGACATGGGTATGAAGCCTAAAAAAACAAGTGCAATCTCAGAATTACCAACAAGGAACTCCCCCTAAAATAAATCCCAGAGAAAGCTAAAAAATGTACTCCAAAATTTCTCCCCCTTGTTGACAATTGGACTCATCAAGTGAGACTAAATGCACTTAAAAAGACATAAACACAAACTCCCCCTGAAATGCAGCTCCCTCTAAATATATGCCATGAATGCAAATGGGGTGCAGGTGGAGTGTGAAAAGCATGCTTCTTAGATATGATTGACTGCTAATACAACGTCTAACAAGTATAGCAAAAGATATATTGTCTAAGATACCTGACATGATCAGTGCAACAGATGATATCTAAAGAGAGTCATTAGCACGCATTTTTCGATTTTTGTAAATAAAAGCATCACCACATTTTCTAGTTGACAAGCAGAGTAAAGCATGAGATGCAAAAGCTAACTGATATCTACCAAGATAAGTATTGTCCAAAACAAAGTGCTTCAGCAAACTTGTCATCTTTTTAAATTTTTCAGACTTTTTCTTTTTCCTTTTTATTTTTCATTTCTACAGGGGTTATTTGCATGTCAAACCTTATGCTAACCGACCAAGTCAAGCCTAGGCCAGAACTGGACCATCAGAAGCTTAAGACATTGGTCTCGGCATACATTACACCGTCCTAGTTCATACCAAAGTGCTATGGTAAGCAGTCCAGAACAATGCAATGCGACAAAGCAAACCCACCTGTATCTTTTCTAATAATCATAGAAATGCATAAATTTTTCAATTTTCTGAATTTTTTTATCATTTTTATAACACATTTTTTATATTTAAAGCATATAAATGTCCAAGTTGCATATTTGCATCTATGTAAGGATCTAGCTACAGGGCATGTAACAGATAGCAAAAGCATTCAACCTACACATGCTAGTTACCAGAAGCAATGGTGATCATTTTTTTCAATTTTAAAACATAAAAGCTATGCATATGACAAATATCAGATATATCATGTGAACTGAAACAGGACATGGTCATCGACAAGTAATCAAAAGCATATACTAGCTAGATAAAGTAAAGCAGATTAATCATATAACAGAAGCAAGCTCAAAATGTGATTGATGATTATGCATGATATGAACGCACACAAAAAGACTCAATAAAAAGATAAAGAAGAAAAGAAAAACTGACACAAACTATCCTAAAAAGGATACACAACTCCCAAATCCCCTCGTAAATGCTCAAAAGTAGACTGATCTAGGGGTTTGGTAAAAATATCAGCCAACTGCTGATGAGTATCAACATGAATAAGATCAATGACTCCTTTCTCATATTGATCCCTCAAAAAGTGAAAACGCACATCAATATGTTTGGTTTTTGAATGAAGACATGGGTTTTTCCCTACACTAATTGCACTGGTGCTATCACAAAACAAAGAAACTCTAGTAGGAAAGACCAACCCAAAATCCCGCAAAGTAGAAATCATCCAAACCAACTGAGAACAACAGCTAGCAGCAGCTACATACTTTTCTAGAAGACCAAGAAGCTGGCATGTACCGGAAGTCGACTTGCGATCCAACCGGCACCCACCAAAATCAGCGTCCGAAAAACCAACTAAATCAAGAGACGATGATGCAGAATAAAAAGACCTAAATCAGGAGCATATGTAAGATACCTGAAAATACACTTCACAGCCCACCGATGAGATGCGCGTGGCCAAGACTGAAAACGCGCGCACACACCCACGACAAACTGTATGTCCGGTCTCGTCGCAGTAAAGTATAGTAGCGAACCGATCATCCCTCGATACTCTCTCTCATTTACCTTGACGCCATCCTCGTCCTTGTCCAGACCTCCAGATGTACCCATTGGGGTCATCTGTGGCTTTAGTTCTCCACCAAAATCAAAATTTTTTAGCATGTCCCGTGTATACTTACCCTGGTGGATGAAAATGCCGTCCTTGGTCTGCTTGATCTGGAGCCCTAAAAAGTACTTGAGTTCTCCCATGAGACTCATCTCAAACTCGCTATGCATCTGCTCAGAAAACCTGGATACAAGCTCATTAGTAGAACCACCAAAGATAATATCGTCAACATAAATCTGAGCAACCAATAAGTCTGCGCCATCTCTAAGCAAGAAAAGAGTCTTGTCCACAGAACCCATCACAAAACCTTTCTACAACAAGAATTGCTTCAGGCGATCATACCAAGCCCTAGGGGCCTGCTTCAGACCGTATAAAGCCTTCTACAATTTGTAAACATGTCGTGGAAATTTAGGGTTCTCGAAACCAGGGGGTTGCTTAACATAGGCCTCCTCCTCTATATACCCGTTTAGAAAAGCACTCTTGACATCCGTTTGATGAAGCTTAAAACCTTTTGAAGCAGCAAAGGCCAAAAGAATACGAATGGACTCAAGGCGAGCAACAAGGGCGAAGGTCTCTTCAAAATCAATGCCTTCTTTTTGACAAAAACCCTGTGCCACTAATCGAGCTTTGTTACGCACCACAACACCATCTTCTCCTTGTTTGTTCTTAAACACCCACTTGGTGCCTACGGTGTTGCATCCAAGTGGCAGCTCAACTAGTGTCCAAACCCGATTACGAACAAAGTTTTCAAGCTCTTCTTGCATGGCATTTATCCAATTTGAATCGGAAAGAGCATGAGAAACGTCTCGGGGCTCAAAACTAGCAACAAAAGTGGACTCAGCAAACATAGCAAGTGAACCAGCTCAGGAACGTAAAGATCTCTCTGTAAGATCACCTATGATGAGCTCTGAAGGGTGATCACACTGAACTGCTCGGGATCCTAGGTGATCTGAAGTCACCTCACTAGAGTCAGCAATTGGCTCCTCCGGACTCGGCTGAGAAGTCATCTCACCGGAGTCAACACCTGGCACCTCCGGACTCGGTTGAGGGGGCTCGATCGAAGTAGAAGGAATAATTAGAGGTCCGTCCTCATCCTCAGTCGAAGTCTCAAAAGGTGTGGGGTCTGCATGCAGTGCAGAGGGCCCAACCTCATCATCAGTAGGAGGGTCATCATCTTCCTCGAAAATGGACTCTCCAAGCTCATCATCTCCAGAAAGCTCAAAAGAAGGAGTCAGTGAGGGCAAAGACTCATCAAAGGAAACCTCACACGTCTCAACAAGCATCTGGGAGTCTAGATTCCAAACACGAAAGCCTCGTGAATGCAAAGCATAACCTAGAAAGACTCCATCCAAACAACAAGACTCAAACTTGTCCAAATGCCCTCCCTTCTTAAGCACAAAACACTTGCATCCAAAAGCTCACAAATAACTCACCTTGGGTTGTCTACCAAAGCGCAACTCATATGACGTTTTACCTAAGTAAGCTCTAAGAAAAATGCGGTTGGCAAGATAGCAAGCTGTGTTCATTGCTTCAGCCCAAAAAACGCCTAGGAGTCCTATGCTCATCAAGCATCATCCTGGCCATCTCGACAAGCGTGCGGTTCTTTCGCTCCACAACGCCGATCTGTGGGGGAGTGTAAGGAGCAGAGAACTAATGATCAAGACCCTGATCACTACAAAAACTGACGAACTGAGAGTTCTTAAACTCAGATCCGTTGTCTGAACGAATTGCTCACATTAGACCATTATTCTCATTCTTCAGCTTCAAAATTAGGCCATGAACATACTAAAAAGTCTCATCATTAGACTCTAGAAAGTAAACCCACGGGAAACGAGAAAAATCATCAACTATCATAAGAGCGTACCACTTCCCACCGACTGAGCGTCCTCGAGCTGGACCTACTGTGTCCATGTGTAATAGGTCTCCCGGGTACGAATTCATCACCTAGGTCACAGGTGCGTGAGAAGCGGCAATCATTTTCCCATGACGACAAGGATGACACACTAGATCCTTCTCCATCTTAAGCTTAGGCAATCCTCGGATAAGATCCATAGAACTCAATCTAACAAGTAGATCAAAGCTCAAATGGCCTAAACTTCTATGCCACTTCCATAACTTAGAGGAGGATCCGGCCATCAGGCAGCGAGAAGGGCCAGAAGAACTAGAGAAATCAATACGAAAAAACCTTACCGAAAGGTAGGACCCGGCAAACTAAAGATCCTCTAGAGTCGACAACAGAAGACATGCCCTTCTTAAAGCGCACTTCTAAACCATCCTCAAGTAGTTGCGAAACAGAAATTAGATTAAAGTTTAGATTTCCAACTAAAGCAACATTCTTCAAAGAGAAATATTCAGAAATACGAATAGACCCAATGCCTTGTACCTTCCCTTGACCACTGTTCCCGAAAGTGATGTATTCCTTGGAGCTCGGGGGAGTGAGGCTGGAGAACCATCTGCGGTGTCCCGTCATATGGCGAGAACATCCTGAATCCATGATACATACGTCCTCTAGTCCTCGATCCTGCAAGATCAATGGTCATGAGTGGGAGCAAATGGTCGACCACCAGGTCTAGCAAAAGTACTAAACCAGTGCCGAGCCATCTGCTCGTAAGTAGGAAAGTAGAAGGAATCATATGAGTCTGGACCAGAACGCTGCTCAAAGCGCGGTCCTCTATTCTGCCTAAAATCATGATCACGAGGTCCAAAACCATATCCATAACGATCTGGAATTCTGCCCCAACGGAAACCACCCTCCGGAGTACGGTCATGAAAACCGTCTCCTCTACCACCACCTACACGACGTGGCCTGGCCTCTAGCCTCTCTCTACGTCGAGGGACTCTCTGTCTACCACCCTACTGGTAGAACTACTCCTACCCACCTCGAGCTCTCTCTGCTCGCTCAACCTGCTTCCTCCTGAAGCAAAACTCCTCAAGATGCCCGTCTCTCTAACAAAACTCACAGTGATAGGTAGGCTTCTTGGGATGTTGTTGTGGCTTAGGGTTCTTAGGCTTGGTGGTGTTGGGTGTAGCATCCTTGGTGTGAGAAGGTCCAGGTAAGGAATCAAGAGAAGTATGGAGAGTTTTATGCTTTGGAACCTAGATCTGCTTCTTAGGTGGAGCTTTAGGTTGTTCTTTGATCACTCCATCCTTGGGCTGACTATCCTTAAAGGACTCAGTGGAGTGAGTCTTGGGATATCTCTGTTCGGGAGTCATCTTACTCCACTCCACTGCATGGCTAATGGCACTCTCAAAATCAGCCTTGGTAGAGGTGTAACCTACCCCAAACCCATCATGTCTCTTGAACTGCTCGATCATCATGCCGAGCTGTGGCTCTCTGGCACTAATCCAACTCAGGATCTGACGGAGGTAAAAGTTCTCGTTCTGAACATCAGCTTGCTCCTCTCTCAAAGAAGCTAACACCTCCACCTTAGACAAGTAGATCTCACACTCTTTATCAGCTTCGACAGACTTCTCAGCTTTTAGCTTGATCAACTCCATTCGAATGGACAGGCCGTTCTCACAAACAGTGGATGGAACTGACAAGGTCTCAAGCTCTAGTTTAGTCTGCTCCAACTCACCTCTCACTCCAGCTAACTCGCTCAACTGCTCATCACTCTTGGCTCTCAGCTCAGCTATACTAGCTAAATGAGATGGGCAGTCTACACAAGGTGCGACGACAGTGGCATGAGCATCTTTTAGCTCCTGCTGAGCGCTCTCAAGCTCAGTGGCCAGTGCGTCTCTCTCATCTACTCTCTTTGTGTACCTGGACTTAAGAGTCATCAGGTCACACAACAGCACCTCACAGTTAGGGCACTCACCACTATCACCCAAGCAAGGGGAAGAAGACAGACTCTTAATCTTGCCATTTGTTGTGGCAAGCTCACTCTCAAGCTCATCTATCCTCTTCTTAGCCCGTCTAAGCAGTTTCTCCCTATACTTCAACTCTTGACGGTTCTATTCTAATAAATTAACAACTTCTTGTTCATAGGATGATACCTTCTCATTGTCGTCGTCATCGGAGCTGTCAGAGGAGTCCTTTTCTTTCTTCTCCCCAAGAGCCATTGAGCAGAAGCTCTCAGGGGGTCTTCGGCTGTCACGTGAGCATCTCTTCGGCTTGTCCCCGAAGGCCATGAAACAGAGGCCCGCCGGATCATCCCTGTCCTTCCCCTTCCTGATCACGACCTTTTCATCACTTGAGCTCGACGATGAGGAGGAAGACGAGGATCTCTTGGAGTAGCTTTTCTCCATCTCGGCGAAGAAAGCCTTGTCTCGTTTCTTGTTCTCACGCCTGTAGTCCTTCAAAGCTTTACGAAAGAATCTCGTCTTGGGCTTGCCCTTTGTAGAGTTGTCGTACTTGTCGGAGTCGTAGGAGTTTCCGCCGGTTCCCTTCTTGTAATTCTTCCGCTTGGGGAAGTCGGCAATGAAATGACATGTATCACCACACTCAAAGCATCTAGATTTTGTGCCATGTCTCTTAAAAATTTGCTTATCATAGACACGTCGCACCCGGTTGTTAAACAAGCACAGATCATCATCTCCAAGAGTATCAAGTTGTTCCTCGAAAATAGACATCAAGGAAAACGCAGTACAACTCATGGCATTAGGATCAGCAGATGGTGTCGCAAGCGCCAGAGTCTTTGATCCAGTACCAGTGAGATTTGATCTCAACTGGATATCGACCTCTGAGGCCTTGAGCTTACTAAAAATCTCTACGATGGTCAAGGTATCATAAGACGTGCTCTCAACAATAGAAGAGACCTTGATCTCCCAGATCTTAGGGTCCAAGGTATGGAGTACCTTAAGCGCGCGTTCATGATCCGAGACCAGCTGATCAAACTCGGCCTTGTTAACACGAAGCTTGTTAATGATTGATTGAAAACGACCAAACAAAGCCTCAACAGTCTCACCCTGCTTCTGTGAAAAATTTTCATACTCACGCCGGTAGGTCTGGTAGAGCCTAGCCTTGACCTGAGATGTCCCCTCATGATGGTGTGCCTGGAGGGTAGCCCAGATCTCTCGAGCAGTGGTGAGATGGCTAACACGCTCAAACTCACTAGGACCTACACCAGAAAATAAAATATTCACCGCCTTACTATTATTTTGATGCTGGGTAATTACATCAGCAGCAGTATCCGCAGCAATAGTCATTATGGTGAAACTAGGATGAACACAAATCTCCCATATGTCCGAGCTCTGGCTCATAAGGTATGCTCGCATGCGAGTCTTCCAATAAGTATAGCCAAAAGCTTCTAGGGACGGGATTTTACCAGAAGACGTCATGGTCACTACCTAGGTTTAGAATTGGTTAAGATATTAGAAAAACCTAACCTCGCTCTGATACCACTTGTAGGACCGAAAGTAGCGACCAGAGGGGGTGTGAATGGGTGCCTAAAAATTTCTTGCTAAACTATATCCTAATCCCAACACCCAAACAAACTTAACTAGACAAATAATATTAGCAGAGCAAATCACAAGAATTAAAGATGTCTAGCCTAAAAATGACCGGTGTCTTAATTGAAAAGATATTAAAGATAAACTAAATAAAAATACTGTAGTAAATAAAAAAACACCTAGATAAATCACGAAATATTTATATTGTAGTCTAGAAATAAAATACTAATAAAATAAATAAAACATGGATCAATCAAAAATAAATTGAGAGAACAATAGGAGATCAAACAACAAAAAAAACTACATGCGTTTGTGTGCTCATCGCCGTTCGCTGGATGCTCCTGGATGCCGCTCCATGTACCATGCGAAAAATCTTGCCGTGGCTCACCCGCGTCTATCCGCAGCGCCAAAAGCTGCCGCGAGCAGTAGCCAGGCTATAGGACTGCAGCTAGCTAGCGTATAGACAACCGTGCGTACGTCGCTTCCAAGCCAAAGAAAACGCCACCCGTTCGGCTTCTTGTGCCGGTGGATCCCGCCTTCTCCTGCAGTAGAAAGCCACGCCGGCCAACATGACCGTGGGCCCGGCTTGGAGACGACAGGCTGCGGCCTCACGTACTGAAGAAATACGAATGCAGGCGAGCAGGAGGTGACCGAAGAAAAAAAACTTTGCCGGCGTGAAGAAAAGTGCCTGGCGCCTTGCTGTTGTCGTGCAGAAAGGCAGTGCAGCCGCCTGGCGGTGGGGCCCGCCTTGGAAAGGCAAACCGTGTGGATGAACGAGTTGACGCCGGCGAGACAATTTCAGAGGAAGATGAAATTTTTGTAGATTGAAAACAATACCGTACATGGACTGTAGATTGATCTATGGGAAGAATAAAAAGTAACTGTCATCTATCCCCAAGGGGATAGGGGCCTATTTATAGGCGACTCCTAATACATAAAAGACTAATTTACCCCTAGGGTAAATTAATACTGACTCTAAAATAAATTCCGAAAATTACTAAAATATTCTCAGAAAAATCACCTGACTCAACTAAAAATATTCTAAACTTAAAAACTAAATATTAATACCCTAAAAACGAATTAATCATAGGTTGTCAGTTTTGTGCCCAAACTGACAAAGCATCCACCGTCTTCGCACCGGGTACCCGGATTGGGCCGACCCGACCCCGCAGCTTCCTCAGCCCGGTAATCGCTCACCGCCCGTGTACCTGAGTCAAACCCAGTCAACAGACAAGTGGATCATCTGCCGCTCCTAGCCATGTACCCGGATTAGGCTATCCTGACTCCATGGCTCCTCTGCCCGGCCGTCGCTCACTTCCCGTGTACCTGAGTCACATGCGCCTCAGACTCGGCAGGTCTTCATCTCTCCCTTCCTTTGACATCCGTTGACAATCACTCATCACATCTGGAATATCAAAACCATATTCTTCAACATGGTTTCTCACCCCCCAACACAAATCAAACACAAAGCCCTAGCTTTGATCACATTTATTTACCTTTACTTTTCTGTACCTCTTCGTGGGTTTTCCTGGAAGCTCTCTGCCGGCCACTTCGGAACAGTGGTAATCCTTGTTACTTCACTTGTGAAGTATCCATTAATCTATGTAAAAGATTGCTATTGCCTTGTTACGTTGCCTGTGAAGTATCCGCTAATCTGGGTAACAGATTGCTACCTTTGCTACCAGTGCAATACTTAGCAGAATTCGGTCCTCAGGCCGAATTAGTACTTCGAATCTCATCTGTTGAAGGTCACCTACGTTCGGAGCTACTTCATCGGAGGCATCCGGAGCTGAGAGATCGGTTTTGGAGGTTGCCAAAACACCCTTCAGCGAGACTACATGCTTCGACTACACACTTCGCTCGCACACTTCGTCGCTACGGGCTTCGCCACGCTCATACTCTTCTCCGGACGATGTTACGCTTACATGTTGCGCTCGGATCGTTACTCTGTACCCTGACGTATCAGAGACTTCGCGTCAAACCTCATCGTTCGGAGGTGATTGTCGCATCCCAATCCGTTCGGAGTTCATCTTCGACCAGATCAGTCCGAACACCGAAGGTACCCTTCGGCGGGACACTTCGTACTAGACACCGAAGGTATACTTCGGCGACCTCTTCACACCATACTCTGAAGCAGACAGGCTCCAACTGGTTTGCTGATTTATTCTGTTTAAATATATTTCTTTTGGCTAATTGGATTATTTTGTGTGATCTGATTGCCTGGCGACTCCACCCTCCTTATCACAACTAAGGGTAGTCGGAACGCGACGTCGGTGCTACGTCACGCTTAGGCTTGTCCCTAAGTATCTGCACACTTTTGGATCATCGAACTGACCCAAGTGCGGGGGCACGATTTCATGTCAACACACTTTTTGGCGACTCCGCTGGGGAAAAGTTACGCCAACATGACGAGTACGTCTACATAGGCCACCGATACATCTACATCGACTACTACGTCTACACCGCCGATGGACAGAATAGGAGGTGTGGATATCGACAACCGCAACATCTTAACACCCACTCTTGAAGATATTCTCGCGGAAGAACGAGTAGAGATCGAGGCGAAGCTAAAAGCACTCTAGGACATGATGCTTGGGGGCTACGTTAAGACACGCGCAGGCTTCCTCAAGTGCGACATCATCACCCCCGACCTCGCTCAGATCTAGGTAACACCTGTATCGCCTCATTTATCTTCTTTAGAGATTGAGCAAAAAATAGCCGCATCAGTAGATCAAAGTGTTATCGCTTCGCTAGCCAACCGTTTAGATTCAGCAGTCAGCTCCCAAGTAGAGGAAACTCTTAGAAGGTTCGGCTTTACTAAGGCCGTACCCCCGGTCCCTATTGCTAGTGCACCTCCGGTAAACCATGTGTATGGTAGAACTGGCGGCAGCACTGGCACGACCGTGATGTCTCCGGCCTCAACACTTATGGCCGAGACTAATCATTATACTTATGGTCAAACTAGCACCGCGTACCATGAACCACCACCTGCCCCGATACCCGCGCTGCCCGCACCATATGACAGGCACCCGGACATGAGCACGTCATGCAGATAGCGCGCAGGGAAGAGGCCCATGGCCGACACACCGATATCCCACCGCATGTCACGCCCCCGCATGAGAGGCGCGCGCAGGCGACATGCCAAGATGACATAGAGGAGCGGGTTCGCGCACTATTTAGAGAGTGTGCCGGCTTCGTGCCCAAGGGACGGGTTAGGGTTTACCGTAAGCCATACCCCGACCATCTCGATACAATACCCTACCCCCGCGGCTATAGAATCCCTGAATTCACCAAGTTGAATGGCGAGGGTAGCAAAACCACACTAGAGCACGTTAGTAAATTTTTGGCACAGTGTGGAGAAGTTAGCGGGATAGATGCCCTAAAAGTTAGACTATTTTCTCTCTCTATCCGGCACCGCTTTCACTTGGTTTTCGGCGCTCCTGCCGAACTCTGTTCAGACGTGGGATGATTTAGAGCGGAAATTCCATGATTACTTTTACACGGGTTAGACAGAACTTAGGCTTTCACACTTGACATCGGTTAGACAGAAAGCTAACGAGAATGCCTCTCAATACATCAAGCGTTTTAGGGATACTAAAAACCGGTGTTTCAGCCTTAATATTTCAGAAAGAGACTTGGCGGAGCTAGCGTTTAATGGGATGCATCCTGAGATTAAAGAAAGATTAGACAACCAGAACTTTTTATAAGTTAGCCAAGTTTTACAGCAAGCTCTGGTCCAGGAAGGCCGAACCAAAGATAAAAAGTTTATTAAGACGTTTAACAAGCCTAGGGCTGAAATCCACATCATGGAACGCTCTGACGAGGAGGAATCAGGAGAGGAGGATTCGGCCGACATGTACGCAGCCGAATGGGTGTGGAACGCTAAGAGTAAACCTATCACTTGCTCCGAATTACGACTGTCTCCCACTAGGAATCGGCCTAGTGATGTCAAGTACTCATTCGATATAACTAAGTGTGATAAAATATTTGATTTTCTCTTGAAGAACAAGCTTTTCAGGTTGCCTAAAGGCCAAGTCATTCCATCTGCCGATGAGTTAAAGAAGGATCCATACTGTAAGTGGCATGATTCGCACTCACATAACACTAACGACTGCAATGTTTTTTGACGGCAGGTCCAATCGGCAATAGAAGAAGGATGGTTGAAGATAGACCATAATCCAAAGATGAAGCTGGACAAAGATCCTTTTCCCGTCAACGCCGTCGACCTCGGCGAGAAGAAGGTATTTATTTGGCCAGAATAGTCCGAGTCGGCTAAGGGGAAGGATGTAATTGTTGGAGAGCCACGCGCTCGCACGCTCATACCAAAGAACCTCGAGGTAGGAGTGTGGAAACAGAACATTAACACCCCTTTGGCTAAAACTCACAAGAGGCCGAATGTAACATACAACATGATGTTGAACAAGCATCGGAGAAAAGCCAAGGAAGCAGGTCCCCACGCTAAAAGACTAGGACAGCCGAAGGGCCCAAGGCTTTCGGAGGGTAGCTTCGGACCGAAGCAGGCAAACCTCCGCACGGTGGCTTCGGGCCACGGTGGCCTGACACTCTACACGGTGGCTTCGAGCCTCAATGGCCGAATCCCCCATACAATAACTTCGGCCCCCAATGGCCGAACCCGCACCGTTTTGGACTTCTCCGACAGGAGGCTTTGGCCCGCATTGGCCGAACGTGCCTCTGGACTAGCAGGACCCTTCGCTGATATGGTTTGAGACGCCGTTGACTCTACCGAACCCCTCTCCGGGTAACGGGTTCAGCTCATAGTGGGCGAGGCCACTGGAGCCACCGATGCCTCTGCCGTACAATTGGTCAGGAACTCCGTGGGCTCTATATGTATCTGGGTCAGAGTACCCTCCGCAACTTAACACTAGGCCTTGTTTTCCTTCGGAGTATTACGGATGGCAGGGACAAACAGACACAGCGGAGGGGGGCATCGTCCACAGACTATCTGTGGTACCTCTAAATCAGACCATGTAGAGCGGAGCCGAAGAGTGCAAGCGCGAGGAGGCCGAGAAAAGGGAGTCCGAAGCTATCACCATCAGAGTAGGGTCTCAAGAAGTCCCAATCCCGAAGGCTTTGTCGCCGAAGTCTGACGAAGGTGAGTCCCATGCTTCGGTCGGGGTCCGCACCGGAGACTGGTTCGATCGGCCGAACAAGGTCGGTCCATCTGTTGGGGTTCGTGGTGAAGGCCCCTATGAGCGCAGGGTGCACAAGGCCGAAAGGTGCAGTACCACTTCAGCCAGAGTTGACAGGAGTCGGGCAGTCGCACCCGGCACCAAGCCGCAGCCATCTTGGGCATCTCCAGGCATGTCCAAATCACAGAAGAGATGTCTACAATGACTATGAGCACAGGAGATGTGCGAAAAGAAAGCCGAGGATGAGCGCAACGCTATCTTCGAGGAAATCCCGCCTCGGCCTGCTACAGGACAGGTATGAAGGGTGAAGCCGGTTGAGATAACCAACCCAGCTCCTAGTCCGAGCGACGACAACATGCTCGATGACAATTACTCGCATGTCTCCGAGGGGCCCGTACCGCAGGCAATGGACATCAACATTTTCACGCTGCCCGCCGAGTTCGCCCTGTCGCAGGACGAGTCCTTCGAGAAGCCCAAGGACTAGGCTCGCCATCTGAAGCCTCTCTATATTAGAGGTCACATCGATGGAAAGCCAATTTCCCGAATGCTCGTCGACGGCGGTGCCACTGTTAACTTAATGCCTTACTCGTTATTGAAGAAACTTGGTAGGGGCGAGGATGATCTGAAGAAGACTAACTTGATGCTCAACAGCTTCAATGGCGAGAGCTAAGGAGCCATGCTGAATAGCGTGGGCCTCATGGCTCCAGATGTGATGAGTCATTGTCAACAATAGTCAAAGAGGACTGAAAAGAGAGAGAAGACCTACTGTGTCTAGGCCGCGTGTGACTCAGGTACACGGGCAGCGAGCGACTATCGGGCAGAGGGGTCGCGAAGTCGGGCTGGTCCAATCCGGGTACATGGGCTAGGAGCAGCAGAAGACCCACTGGGCTGTTGACCAGGATTGACTCAGGTACACGGGCGGTGAGTGATTGCCGGGCTGAGAGAGCCGCGGAATCAGGCCGGCCCAATCCGGGTACCTAGTGCAAAGTCGGTGGAGGCTTTGTCAGTTTCGGCGCAAAACTGACGACCGCTGATCTCAGATCTGACCGTTCTGAGGCGAAGCCATAGCTGCTACGAAAGCTCCGCATCAGGACAAGTTACCTTTATTTAGGTTTTTACTATTTTGCCTTTAGGCCCACAGTTTGTCAGTTGAGTCTGTAAAAAATCCTAAGGGCATTTCGGTCTTTTCCATTTTTATTCAGGGTCTGTAAAAAACCCTAGGGGTATTTCTGCATTTTCCCATTTATTGGGCTGCCTATAAATAGGCCCCAATCCCTAGGGCTAGGTCTAACACACTTTAATCTGAAAAATCAGTGTTCACCTCGCCTACTCCTGTTTTGTGTGCGCCGCCAGTTTTGTTCTTCCTGGTGTTTTGTCCCTCTCCGCCGCCACAGTTTTTGTCTCGGTTTTCATTGCGATCATTTTGTCTAAGTCTTTCAGGAGACGACAAAAACAAGTGCTGGTTCTTATTCTCTCATCTATCATTCGTTACGCGGTGAAACTAATTTTATATCCTGTCTCGAGCTGCGTGTTCTGTTCTTTTCTCTGTTGGTTGCTGTTCATCGCCAAAAGGTTTCCACCGATGTTCTCTTACTCATCATCCTAAGCAGTTTCTTTAAATCAAGTCTTTTATATGTTGCTGGTGCATGCATGTATAGGTTCTGCAGCTATCTATGGTCTAGAACATCATCTCTATGTTATAGCTTGCAGCAGCCTAGAACTTCTTGTTTAATTCTTTTTGCGCCTAGGTACTGCAGCTAGTCTCTTTATGGGATTAGCCTTTTTGTGCAGTAGGCCACAATAAAGCAAGTTTTGCTTGCAGCAAGGCATAGGGTCTAGCTAGTTTGCTCTAGTGCATAGCTGCAGGTTTAGCTTCGCTAGTTTCTTTTTCTTCGTAGCTTTTAGGATTTGCGTGTTGTATTGCTCTTGTTTACGCAGAAAGTAGCAGCAATCATCATGTATGTTTTTGGCCGGAGTTAACTGGTTTACACGACACAGTTTTTTCGTGGTTTCGAAGTATCTGTTCGAAATATATCTTGATTCGTGCGAATGCTTCGAAGTCCTTGAGCTACTACAAGTACAAAGCCTGCACACGCGCAGTATTTGTCTGCTAGGCAGCTGCTCAAGCTCCAGTAAAAGGTGCGGAGCTTTGCATGCGAAGTGAGCTTTGCATTCGAAGTTTGAAATTCGGAGTTGTCTTTTTATCTTCGAACAAGTTTTTCGAAGTCTGATTTTTGAAGTGCATGTACTGGTTTCAAAGTTCGAACCGGGTCCCTCCAGCATTGCTTACTTCGCTGAGATTTGCACGGGTTCGAAGCTACACAGCATACCTCGCTAGTCTTTTTGCACGACTTCGAAGGTTCCATCAGTATTAGTTCTTGCTTCGAGGTTTATTTCTACAGCCTTCGCACAACATCTTCGAAGCACACCTCGGTTCAACGTCAACAACCTTTGTCATACAACTGTGAAACAGGCTTCGTCAGGTTTCAAACAGGAGACAACTTTGAACAGTAACCTCTCAACTCAAATCAATTGCTGTGATTTATTTCTGTGAAGTTTTGATCTGCCATGATTTGAATGCTTTAATTATTCTGCATATTAGCAATGTTGGTGTTTCTTGTCTAGGACACTGGTCGTTTCTAGGCTAGATACTTTTGGGCTTCGATGATCTGTTTACGTTTAGCTGCTTAGTCTTTTGAGGTGCGTTGGGGATTGGGAGCAGGCCATTTATTCGAAAGAATTTTTAGGCGCCCATTCACCCCCCCTCTGGTCGCTATTTTCGGTCCTACAAGTGGTATCAGAGCCTGGTTAGGGTTTTTCCATACCTTAACCGGTTCTAAACCCAAGTAGTGATTATGACTTCTCCTGGCAAAGTCCCGTCCTTGGAAGCTTATGGCTATAATTATTGGAAGACTCGCATGCGAGCCTATCTCATGAGCCAAAGCTCGAACATCTGGGACATTTGCATTCACGCTACGTTTGTTGTATTGCCAGTTGCTGAGCAAGGTACTCTTGGTATCATTTCCCAGCATCTGAACAATAGTAAAGCTGTGAATATTCTGTTTCACTACTACAAAGCGACACTGTAGCGGCGGGCAAAAACGACCTATAGTGGTGGGCATCAAGTCCGCCACTGCTCTAACGCCACTGCTATCGCTGGTTAGCAGTGGCGGGCGCACTGACCTCATCTGCCCGCCACTACTATTGATAACAGCAGTGGCGAGCAGATGAGGTCAGCTCGCCCGCCACCACTATGTCAACAGCAGTAACGGGCGCGCTGACCTCATCTGCCCGCCACTACTGTTATCAATAGCAGTGGTGGGCAGATGATGTCAGCGCGCCCACCACCACTGTGTCAACAGCAGTAACGAGCAAGCTACCTCATCTGCCCACCACTGCTGTGTATAACTCATAACACAGAATGATGTGATCCCACAAACCAAAACACAGAAATTATATGCTTCACACAGCCATCCACATACACAGCAGCAAAACATCCACATATCCACATACACAGCAGCAAAACATCCACATATCCACATACACATCCACAATAACAACACATCAACACAACAACCATCCATCTCATCAATTTTCAAAAATTTACAAAGTTTACATTCTTCCGGTTTATGTTTCACAATAACCATCTGATGAGGACATCACTTCACATGATACACACATGGAGCCTCCACCTACAATGCAACTACAAGGACCAATCACACGCGCCCGTGCCCGTCGCTTGAACCATGAGGTTAATTCTTTCCTTAGCAACTTTGATTATATTTGTTTGGACGGGATGCTACTGAATTATAGTGATATTTTGTTTCTTAGGAACATGGGAGATGGAATAGAAGAGTTGGTGTTGAAGACGGAGTCGCACGGATGTTTTGAAGTCAAGATTTCGCTGGTTCGGACTACATCGACCACCATGCACCAAAATGGGCATAACTTCCTCATACGAAGTCCGATTAGTGCGTTCTTTGACTTTTTGGAAAGCTAAGGAGAAGACGAATCTTTTGCCGTTAGTTTCGTCTCATTTGGAGTCTCGAGTCGATCGGTGTGATTAAAACAGTCTTGCGTGACAAAACTAGGCCGTGTTGGGCCATAGTCTGAGTCTGTTGGCCTTCTACTGAGTCTGTTCGCCTTCCACAGGCTGCCCACGCCCTATATAACTTACTCCAGCTGCCTTTAGGGTTAGGTTTTGCTTTGTTTGCATATACACTTGTGTGTTTAGATCCCGCCTCTTGCACCGGACCGATTGGCTGCTGCATTGGCATTTGTGAAACCTCACCTTATCATCGTTTGTCTGTGATTTGGCATTCGACTTGTATCCTTCCTGTTCTTGCTTGTGTTCTTGGGTTCGCTTGCAGGAATTAGCCTTCGTGGCGAGGTCAATCGCGTTCTGCGTGGTTGATAACCAACGGAGACAGTGGTGTAACGATTGCAAGGTTTTGATCCGCCGGACCGGAGCCTTGGATCGCCAACGTCGAGATTCTCCACCAACCCAAGTTATCCTTTACCTAGCGGAAGATCGGGACCAGTCCCCCATCAGTTGGTATCAGAGCTCAGATTTCCCGTTAGGTAATCTCGATCTGCTTTTGTTTTTACCTAGAGTCCAGAAAACCGCACCAAAAAAAATCCCCACCGAGAACCCCTTTGTGCCTTGCGATTTTAATTTCAGTTTTAACTTTGTTGAGTTCGTGTTCTTGGTCGAGTCTTGTTGCTGGTTTAGTCATCCCTCTGTGTTATTTGAGTAGTAGTTGTTCTTGTGTCTCAAAAAAAATTCCCCACCGAAAAACCCCCCTTCCGCAACCCTATTTGTTTTACACATCGACTCTTTGTGACCCCCCTTCAATAAAACAGGCATAACTTTTCGCTCGTTTGACAGAAAAATCTGAAATTTTTTGAGCGTGTTCCTGACCCAATGTTTTTGGGTACCCTAACTGGCTAAGCCTGTTAGCCCTCACCAAAATCGCCAAAAAAAATCAGGAAGATAAAGAACAAAATTGGTCAATGTTTTTGCTCGCCGGACAGCGAACTTGTTTGAATTTTTGTGAGTCACATCCCACCTCAGTTGTAGGTGCCAATTTTTGTGGTTGCATCTCTGGTCATCCTTGTTCAAAAAAAAATAGAGTGAAAAAAAAAAGAAAAGAGAAAAAAAAAATCAAAAAAAAAAGAGAAGAAGCGGTAGTAACAGCATTATCGACGGAGGTAACAGATTCTGCTTGTCCGATCTCTTGTCCGAACTCTTGTCCGAACTCTTGTCCGATCAGCGGTAGTAACAGAAGTATCAGCGGCGGTAACAGATCCTGTTATTGCTTCCTTTTGAGTTTTGGGGACATAGTTTCCCTCTATTGCTTGAATTTTCACCTTGGGAGCACTAAGGCCAGCAACTTTGACGAGTACTAGGGAATACTTATTGAACTTGGTTTAACTGTTATTATTATCGCTAATCCTTGCTACTCACTTTGCCTTCCAAGCTACACCTTTCTCTTGGTCAGGACAGGTTCATTCCTTGCAATTGCCACCACCCTCCACTTGGTTCATCACCTGTAGGCCGGTTACCTCACTGCGGCGTGGTAAGAACACTTGCAAGCGTGGGTAAGGTGCTTGACAGATTGCTTCCACCACACATCCACCACCCCACCTAGCTGTTTACATAAGGATTATTCTTTGTTGTTTTGTCTTTTCACTAACATGGCAGCACTTATTGTACAACGTGACTTGAGCACTCACATGGACCAGGACGACCAGGCACAACGGAACAATATATTTCAGACCTTCTTCCTCATCAATAACCGTCGTGCGCGTGTCATCATCGACAGCGGTAGTTGCAACAATTTGGTGAGCCTCGACGTGGTAACTAAGCTTCAACTTCCCACACGTGCACATCCACACCCTTACCACGTGCAATGGTTCAACAATAGCGGTAAGGTCATGGTAACACAAACTGCTCACATCGAATTTTCCATTGGTACATACTTCGGAGTTGCTGAATTTGATGTAGTACCAATGCAAGCATGTTCTCTATTACTTGGTAGACCTTGGGTATATGATACTGATGCTACACACCATGGTAGGAGCAATAAGTACACATTTATGTATAAAGGAAAGAAAGTTACATTGCTTCCTATGACTCCTGCTGAAATTGTGAATTTTGAACAAGAAAAACGTGCTAGGGACGCACAAAAGAGCAAACAACTTTCTGAAAATCAGCAAGTAGCTGAAACACTTTCGAGGCAACAAAAAGATAAAATTGTTTCTCCTTCTTCATCACAAGCTATTAATCTGAAAGGACGTGTCATGCTTGCAACTAAAACTAACCTTGCAGTACGTAGTTTTCTTGGTCTTGCAGGTTTCTACCGGCGTTTTGTAAAAGATTTCAGCACCATAACCGGCCCTTTGCCCGAGTTAACTAAGAAGGGAGTTACTTTTACTTGGAAGCCAGCACAAGAACAAGCTTTTGCCCCACTCAAGGATCGCCTTACACATGCACCTCTACTTCAGCTACCCGATTTTAGTAAGCCTTTTGAGTTAGAATGTGATACTAGTGATTTTGGAATAGGAGATGTGCTGCAACAAGGAGGTAAACCCATGACCTATTTTAGTGAGAAATTGCATGGTCCACAGTTGAATTATTCCACCTATGATAAGGAATTATATGCCTTAGTGCGTGTGCTTGAAACTTGGCAACATTACCTTTTGCCTAAGGAGTTTTTTTTACATTCTGATCATGAAGCACTAAAATATTTGAGAGGGCAAGCTAAACTGAACCGTAGACATGTTAAATGGGTTGAATTTATTGAACCTTTCCCATACATTGTGAAATACAAGAATGGCAAAGAAAATGTGGTTGCTGATGCATTGTCTCGCATGGTTGTTCTTTTATCTCAACTTGATATTAACGTTCTAGATTTTGAAAGCTTGAAAGATTTGTATGTTGTAGATAAAGAATTTGCTGAACCATACACTAAATGTAATGATGGGAAAGGTGTAGGACCGAGAGTAGCGACCAGAGGGGGGGTGAATGGGCGCCTAAAAATTTCTTGCTAAACTATATTTTAACCCAACACCCAACACAAACTTAACCAGACAAATAGTATTAGCACTTACTAGAATTAAAGTTGTCTAGCTTAAAAATGACCGGTATGCTAATTAAAATGATATTAAAATAAACTAAACAGAAATATTGTAATAAATAAAATTTGCACTAGAATTATTTAAAAACGCCCGCAAAATACCTAAATAAAAACTTGAAATAATAATATCTCAGTCTAGGAATAAAATACTGATCAAATGAATAAATCTAGGATCATTAAAAAAAATTAATTCAGAACTAAAACTAAAATATTGCACGTAAATCTAGAATAAAATTATTATTGCGACTAATAATATTTTTCTGTTTATACGAACTGATTAAAGAATATTGAAATAAAAATATACAAGTACTAAAATATTTAGGCAGATTAAATTACCACGAAAATTCTAAATAAGTTTTCTCTAATTAATTAATAGATAATTATCTCTAAAAATTGATCTACTAAAAGATAGGAGATTAGAGACTAAAAATAGTAGATTGAAAACTACCTCCGTCGTCGTCTTGATCTTCCTGCGCGTGCGCCTGGAACCTTTTGTTGAGCCACTCTGTGCGTCCTGCTGCTTCTCGCCGGAGCTGGTGCTGTGTAAAGCCGAGTGCATAAAAAGCTTCTTGCGCTCAGCCCTGCCACACAAGAAACCAAGAACTGCTGCCGGCCTAGAAATCCGTGCCAAGAAAATTCAGTATTGAATTCCCTCCGCACGGCTCCGTGCAAACCAAGATAATGACGCCGTGTGTCGCCCGTGAAAAAAAGAAACTTTGCGCCTGGCTGCCAAGCTTTCCGCACAAACCGACGAACAGGCCTGCTGTAGCAGCCTCTTCCTTGACACTCACGCCGGCGAGTTTGAGGAGATGAAAACGAACGCCCGAAAAAATTTACTTGCAGATGAAAATTAACAACTGAAAAATTACGTGGACTGTAGATTGGTTTTTGCGAAGGAAACAGTCATCTATCCCCAAGGGGATAGAGGCCTTTTTATAGGCAAATCCTAATACATGAAAAGACTACTTTACCCTCGGGTAAAATAACCTAACTCTAAAATAAATTCCGAAAATTACTAAAATATTCTTAGAAAAATTAACTAACTCAAATAAAAATATTCTAAACTTAAAAACTAAATATTTTTATCCTAAAAACACATTAAAGATAGATTGTCAGTTTTACGCCGAAACTGACAAAGCGTCCACCGTCTTCGCACCGGGTACCCGGATTGGGCCGACCCGACCCCGCAGCTCCCTCAGCCCGGCAATCGCTCGCCGCTCGTGTACCTGAGTCAAACCCAGTCAACAGACCAGTGGATCATCTGCCGCTCCTAGCCATGTACCCGGATTGGGCCAGCCCGACTCCGCAGCTCCTTCAGCCCGGCCGTCACTCACTGCCCGTGTACCTGAGTCACATGCGCCTCAGACTCGGCAGGTCTTCATCTCTCCCTTTCTTTGACTTCCGTTGACAATCACTCATCACATCTGGAATATCAAAACCATATTCTTCAACATGGTTTCTCAATCTCCCCCTTGATGAGTGCATTGTCAACACCCTTTTCAGCTCATCTCCAGAACCTGCAAAACATGTGGAAACAAGAAAAACAAAGACAAAAGAAAAATAGAAGAAGGAAAATAAAAGTTTAACCCTAATGACCAAAAGCCAAATAAAAGCACAAAAATGGTCATTATGGTTAACCAAAAATAAAGCCTCAAAAACAAGTGCAATCTCAAAATATTTAAAATTACCAACAAGGAACTCCCCCTGAAATAAATCCCAGAGAGAGCCAAAAATATATCCCAAATTTCTCCCCCTTGTTGACAACTGGACTCATCAAGTGAGACTAAATGCACTTTAAAGAGATATAAACATAAACTCCCCCTAAATGCAGCTACCCCTCAAAATATGCTATGAATGCAGATGGGGTGCAGGTGGAGTGTGAAAAGCATGCTTCTTAGATATGATTAACTGCAATTACAACATCTAACAGGTATAGTGAAAGATATACTGTCTAAGATACATGACATGATCAGTGCAATAGATGATATCATTAAGAAAGTCATTAGCACATATTTTTTGATTTTTGCAAAACAAAAGCATCACCATATTTTCTAGTTGACAAGCAAAGTAAAGCATGAGATGCAAAAGCTAACTGATATCTACCAAGATAAGCATTGTCCAAAAACAAAGTGCTTCAGCAAACCTGTCATCTTTTTAAATTTTTCAGATTATTTCTTTTTCATTGCTGCCAGGGGTTATTTGCATGTCAAACCTTATGCTAACCAACCAAGTCAAGCCTAGGCCAGAACTGGACCGTCAGAAGCTTAAAACATTGGTCTTGGCATACATTACACCGTCCTAGTTCATACCAAAGTGCTATGGTAAGCAGTCCAGAACAATGCAATGCGACAAAGCAAACCCACCTGGATCTTTTCTGAGAATCATAAAAATGCGTAAATTTTTCATTTTTCTGAATTTTTTATCATTTTAAAGCACATTTTGCATATTTAAAGCATATAAATGTCCAAGTTGCATATCTGCATCTAAGTAAGGATCTAGCTACAAGGCATGTAAAAGATAGCGAAAGCATTCAGCCTACACATGCTAGTTACCAGAAGCAATGGTGATCATTTTTCAATTTTAAAGCATAAAAGCCATGCATATGACAAATATCAGATATATCATGTGAACTGAAACAAAACATGATCATCGACAAGTAATCGAAAATATATACTAGCTAGAGAAAGTAAAGCACATTAATCATATAACAGAAGCAAGCTCAAAAATGTGATTGATGATTATGCATGATATGAACGCACACACAAAAAGACTCAATAAAAATAAAGAAGAAGGAAAAAAAACTGATACCAATGAAAAGATGACTCAAAATATCCTAAAAAGATACACAGCTCCCAAAACACGATCAAAAATCATGAGTGGGACCAAACGGTCCAATGTCAGGTTTAGTAAAAGTGTTGAACCAGTGTCGAGCCATCTGCGCGTATGTAGGAAAGCAAAAGGAATCATATGAGTTTGGACTGAAGCGCGGATCAAAGTGCGGTCTTCGGTTCTTCCTAAAATCACGGTCACGAGGTCCAAAACCGTATCCATAACGATCTGGAACTCTGCTGGAACAGAAACCACCCTCCGGAGCACGGTCATGAAAACCGTCTCCTCTACCACCACCTACACGACGTGGCCTGGCCTCTAGCCTCTCTCCACGTCGAGGAACTCTCTGTCTACCACCCTGCTGGTAGAACTGCTCCTGCCTACCCCGAGCTCTCTCTGCTCGCTCAACCCGTTTCCTCCTAAAGCAATACTCCTCAAGATGCCCGTCTCTCTGACAAAACTCACAATGATAGATAGGCTTCTTGGTATGTGGTTGAGGCTTGGGATTCTTAGGCTTGGTGGTGTTTGGTGTATCATCTTTGGTGTGAGAGGGTCCAGGTAAAGAATCAAGAGAAGTGTGGAGAGTTTTAGGCTTTGGGACCCAGATCTGCTTCTTAGGTGGAGCCTTGGGCTGTTCTTGGAACACACCATCCTTGGGCTGACTAGCCTGGAAAGACTCAGTGGAGTGAGTCTTGGGATATCTCTGTTCGGGAGTCATCTTACTCCACTCCACTGCACGGCTAATGGCGCTCTCAAAATCAGCCTTGCTATATGTGTAACCTACCCCGAAACCATCCTGTCTCTTAAATTGCTGGATCATCATGCCGAGTTGTGGCTCTTTAGCACTGATCCAACTCAGGATTGAACGAAGGTAAAAGTTCTCGTTCTGAACATCAGCTAGCTCCTCTCTCAAAGAAGCTAACACCTCCATCTGAGACAAACAGATCTCACACTCTTTATCAACTTCGACAGACTTCTCAGCTTTTAGCTTAATCAACTCCATTCTAATGGATAAGCAGCTCTCACAAACAGTGGATGGAACTGACAAGGTCTCAAGCTCTAGCTTAGTCTGCTCCAACTCAGCTCTCACTCCAGCTAACTCGCTCAACTGCTCATCACTCTTGGCTCTCAGCTCGGCTATACTAGCTAAATGGGATGGGCAGTCTACACAAGGTGCGACGACAGTGACATGAGCATCTTTCAGCTCCTGCTGAGCGCTCTCAAGCTTAGTGGCCAATGCGTCTCTCTCATCTACTCTCTCTATGTACCTGGACTTAAGAGTCATCAGGTCACACAACATCACCTCACAGTTAGGGCACTCACCACTATCACCCAAACAAGGGGAAGAAGACAGACTCTTAATCTTGCCATTTGCCGTGGCAAGCTCACTCTCAAGCTCATCTATCCTCTTCTTAGCCCCTCTAAGCAGTTTCTCCCTATACTTCAACTCCTGACTGTTCTGTTCTAGTAAATTAACAACTTCTTGTTCATATGAAGATGCATTCTCATCGTCGTCATCGTCGGAGGAGTCATTCTCTTTCTTCTCCCCAAGAGCCATTGAGCAGAAGCTCTTGTGGGGTCTTCGGCTGTGACGTGAGCGACTCTTCAGCTTATCCCTGAAGCCCATGAAACAGAGGCCCGCCGGATTGTCCCTGTCCTTCCCCTTCCTGATCATGATATCTTCATCACTTGAACTTGAAGACGATGAGGAAGACGAGGATCTCTTGGAGTATCTTTTCTCCATCTCGGCAAAGAAGGTTTCGTCTCGCTTCTTGTTCTCACGCCTGTAATCTTTCAGAGCCTTTCGAAAGAACCTTGTCTTGGGCTTGCCCTTCGTGGAGTTGTCGTACTTGCCAGAGTTGTAGGAGTTGTCGCCAGTTCCCTTCTTGTAATTCTTCTGCTTGGGACAGCCGGCGATAAAATGACCTGGGTCACCACACTCAAAGCATCTGAATTTTGTGCCGTGTCTCTTAATCATTCGCTTATCATAGACACGCCGCACCCGGTTGTTAAACAAGCACAGATCATCATCTCCTAGAGTATCAAGTTGTTCCTCGGAAATAGACATCAAGGAAAACGCAGTACAACTCATGGCATTAGGATCAGCCGACGGTGTCGCAAGTGCCAGAGTCTTTGAACCAGAATCAGTGAGATTTGATCTCAACTGAATATCGACCTCTGAGGCCTTGAGCTTACTAAAAAGCTCTGCGATGGTCAAGGTATCATAAGACGAGCTCTCAACAATAGAAGAAACCTTGATCTCCCATATCTTAGGGTCCAAGGTATGGAGAACCTTAAGCGCCTGTTCATGATCTGAGACCAGCTGATCACGCTCGGCCTTGTTGACACGAAGCTTGTTTATGATCGATTGAAAACGACCAAACAATGCCTCAACAGTCTCACCCGGCTTCTGTGAGAAATTTTCATACTCACGCCGGTAGGTCTGATATAGTCTAGCCTTGACCTGAGCTGTCCCCTCATGGTGTGCCTGGAGGGTAGCCCAGATCTCTCTAGCAGTGGTGAGATGGCTAACACGCTCAAACTCACTAGGACCTAGACCAGAAAATAAATGTTCACCGCCTTACTATTATTTTGATGCTGGGTAATTACATTTTCAGCAGTATCCGCAGCAATAGTCGTTATAGTGAAATTAGGATGCACACAAATCTCCCATATGTCCGAGCTCTGGCTCATAAGGTATGCTCGCATGCGAGTCTTCCAATAAGTATAGCCAAAAGCCTCTAGGGATGGGATTTTACCTGAAGACGTCATGGTCACTACCTAGGTTTTAAATCGGTTAAGATATTTATAAAAACCTAACCTCGCTCTGATACCACTTGTAGGACCGAGAGTAGCGACCAGAGGGGGGGGTGAATGGGCGCCTAAAAATTTCTTGCTAAACTATATTTTAACCCAACACCCAACACAAACTTAACCAGACAAATAGTATTAGCACTTACTAGAATTAAAGTTGTCTAGCTTAAAAATGACCGGTATGCTAATTAAAATGATATTAAAATAAACTAAACATAAATATTGTAATAAATAAAATTTGCACTAGAATTATTTAAAAACGCCCGCAAAATACCTAAATAAAAACTTGAAATAATAATATCTCAGTCTAGGAATAAAATACTGATCAAATGAATAAATCTAGGATCATTAAAAAAAAATTAATTCAGAACTAAAACTAAAATATTGCACGTAAATCTAGAATAAAATTATTATTGCGACTAATAATATTTTTCTGTTTATACGAACTGATTAAAGAATATTGAAATAAAAATATACAAGTACTAAAATATTTAGGCAGATTAAATTACCACGAAAATTCTAAATAAGTTTTCTCTAATTAATTAATAGATAATTATCTCTAAAAATTGATCTACTAAAAGATAGGAGATTAGAGACTAAAAATAGTAGATTGAAAACTACCTCCGTCGTCGTCTTGATCTTCCTGCGCGTGCGCCTGGAACCTTTTGTTGAGCCACTCTGTGCGTCCTGCTGCTTCTCGCCGGAGCTGGTGCTGTGTAAAGCCGAGTGCATAAAAAGCTTCTTGCGCTCAGCCCTGCCACACAAGAAACCAAGAACTGCTGCCGGCCTAGAAATCCGTGCCAAGAAAATTCAGTATTGAATTCCCTCCGCACGGCTCCGTGCAAACCAAGATAATGACGCCGTGTGTCGCCCGTGAAAAAAAGAAACTTTGCGCCTGGCTGCCAAGCTTTCCGCACAAACCGACGAACAGGCCTGCTGTAGCAGCCTCTTCCTTGACACTCACGCCGGCGAGTTTGAGGAGATGAAAACGAACGCCCGAAAAAATTTACTTGCAGATGAAAATTAACAACTGAAAAATTACGTGGCTGTAGATTGGTTTTTGCGAAGGAAACAGTCATCTATCCCCAAGGGGATAGAGGCCTTTTTATAGGCAAATCCTAATACATGAAAAGACTACTTTACCCTCGGGTAAAATAACCTAACTCTAAAATAAATTCCGAAAATTACTAAAATATTCTTAGAAAAATTAACTAACTCAAATAAAAATATTCTAAACTTAAAAACTAAATATTTTTATCCTAAAAACACATTAAAGATAGATTGTCAGTTTTACGCCGAAACTGACAAAGCGTCCACCGTCTTCGCACCGGGTACCCGGATTGGGCCGACCCGACCCCGCAGCTCCCTCAGCCCGGCAATCGCTCGCCGCCCGTGTACCTGAGTCAAACCCAGTCAACAGACCAGTGGATCATCTGCCGCTCCTAGCCATGTACCCGGATTGGGCCAGCCCGACTCCGCAGCTCCTTCAGCCCGGCCGTCACTCACTGCCCGTGTACCTGAGTCACATGCGCCTCAGACTCGGCAGGTCTTCATCTCTCCCTTTCTTTGACTTCCGTTGACAATCACTCATCACATCTGGAATATCAAAACCATATTCTTCAACATGGTTTCTCAAAAGGCTGGGAAAAATTTCATGTTTATGACGGTTTCTTGTCCCATGCTAACAAGCTATGTGTTCCAGATTCGTCCGTACGTTTGCTGTTGTTGCAGGAATCACATGGCGGTGGATTAATGGAGCATTTTGGGAGAGAAAAGACTTTGGCCCTGCTGTCCAATAATTTTTATTGGCTAAAGATGCGGAGAGATGTTGAACGATTTGTGCAGCGTTGTGCCACATACCATAAAGCTAAGTCCAAACTTAACCCATATGGTTTGTATACTCCACTTCCTGTTTCTAGTGCACCTTGGGAAGATATTAGCATGGACTTTATTGTGGGATTGCCTAGGACAAAGAGGGGGAGAGACTCCATATTTGTAAGAGTGGATAGGTTTTCTAAAATGGCACACTTTATTCCCTGTCACAAGACCAACGATGCTTCACATATTGCTGATTTATTTTTTAGGGAAATTGTGAGATTGCACGGGATGCCTAGAACCATTATTTTAGATCATGATGTGAAGTTTATGAGTTACTTTTGGAAGACAATGTGGGCCAAGCTTGGCACAAAATTGCTATTTTCAACAACTTGTCACCCGCAAACTGATGGTCAAACAGAGGTGGTAAACCGTACACTCTCCATGTTGCTGCGAACAATGATTAAGAAGAACTTGAAAGAATGGGAGGACTGTCTTCCACATGTTAAATTTGCATACAATAGAGCTGTCCACTCAACAACACAATTGTGCCCGTCTGAAGTGGTGTATGGTTTTAAGCCAATCACACCACTTGATTTGCTGCCACTTCCTTTTCAAGAGAGAGCAAACATGGAGGCAACTAAGCGTGCAGAGTTTGTGAAAGCTATGCATCTGAAGACCAAGGAAGTTATAGAAAAGGATGCACACTATTTTGCTCAAAATACAAATAAAGGAAGAAAGAAGATGTTTTTCAAACCAGGAGATCTTGTTTGGTTGTACTTGCGCAAGGATCGTTTTCCTGATTTGAGAAAGTTTAAATTGATGCCCCGTGCTGATGATTTAAAACCCTATTTGGGAGCTGACGATGAGCTTGAGTCGAGGACGACTCCAATTCAAGAGGGGGAGGATGATGAGGACATCACTTCACATGATACACACATGGAGCCTCCACCTACAATGCAACTACAAGGACCAATCACACGCGCCCGTGCCCGTCGCTTGAACCATGATGTTAATTCTTTCCATAGCAACTTTGATTATATTTGTTCGGATGGGATGCTACTAAATTCTAGTGATATTTTGTTTCTTAGGAACATGGGAGATGGAATAGAAGAGTTGGAGTTGAAGACGGAGTCGCACGGATGTTTTGAAGTCAAGATTTCGCTGGTTCGGACTACATCGACCACCATGCACCAAAATGGGCATAACTTCCTCATACGAAGTCCGATTAGCGCGTTCTTTGACTTTTTGGAAAGCTAAGGAGAAGACGGATCTTTTGCCATTGGTTTCGTCTCATTTGGAGTCTCGAGTCGATCTATGCGATTAAAACAGTCCTGCGTGACAAAACTGGGCCGTGTTGGGCCATAGTCTGAGTCTGTTGGCCTTCTACTGAGTCTGTTCGTCTTCCACAGGCTGCCCACACCTTATATAACTCACTCCAGCCGCCTTTAGGGTTAGGTTTTGCTTTGTTTGCATCTACACTTGTGTGTTTAGATCCCGCCTCTTGCACCGGACCGATTGGCTGCTGCATTGGCGTTTGTGAAACCTTACCTTATCATCGTTTGTCTGTGATTTGGCATTCGACTTGTATCCTTCCTGTTCTTGCTTGTGTTCTTGGGTTCGCTTGCAGGAATTAGCCTTCGTGGCGAGGTCAATCGCGTTCTGCGTGGTTGATAACCAACGGAGACAGAGGTGTAACGATTGCAAGGTTTTGATCCGCCGGACCGGAGCCTTGGATCGCCAACGTCGAGATTCTCCACCAACCCAAGCTATTAGATTAACACACGTAAAATATAAGTACATACGCTGCCAGTTATATTAGATTAACACACAAGAAATCAACTTACTTCTTTAGTATCCTCAGATACTGTCCGGCCAAACTTTCCTAAGTTATTGCTCATGAAATCACAAGTATAGTAGCCACAATGCACGGAACCAAGAGATTGTTTCTGACACTTCAAAATAGACAAAGTTAGAACGATATATAGTTTGGCTCTGATAGTTGGTTCTGATAAGCATTTCTTTCGGCCTCTGTGGATCATGTGGGCCACCTAACTTTTCCACGTAGTATCTATATGCACTCTGAATAACATTTAATATATCTTGATATTCTTTTTTGGGTTTGTCGAGCGAGTTGAGCACATAAACCCTTGAGCTCTTTGGGTATATCAGAAGTGCAATCCAATGATCACTATCGAAAGAAGTAATATATGATTATGTTAGTTTCATAATCGATAAAATGTGATTAAGTGGATATAGTGGGTATACTTACTTAAAGTTATATGACCCACTTATCATTTCTCTATCCTTCCATTGATCCATGCACCGCGCAATATACAACGCGGCACAACTCCTTTTGTTCTTCTTAAGTTTGTCTTCGTCTTTATTGAACATCTTTCTTTGAAATTTTTTCTTACCCGCAGTCCAGTACTTGCTATCGTTCTGGTTTAGTGTCGGGTTCAGCGCACTTTGGCTTATTAATGACGGGTTTAAGTACCCATACAATTTAGAGTCGTCACCGTGTGAATTACAACTTCATATGTTATAAAACAATAGTCAATATAAGACATTATTTATTTTTGCTTTGTATTGACAAAGTATAAAGTACTTACATGCACCAGAGCATCATGCTTGTGATGTCGGTTCGCTTCAGACGAAACATCCGATGGAAGTCGTCGAAAAATAGTGCAAGCTTAAACTATGGGCAGTTGAATATTTCTTGTGGAACCTTCAGTTCTATTTGTGTTACTCCTAACGAAGACGCTTCGAGGTACCAGTCATTAAATGTTTTCATCATCCAAGGCATACAATTAAGTACTCCTTGGGGTAATAATGGTTTGCCTGGTTCGTATTCGATATAATCCTCGTCTCCGTAGTTCCTCTTATCAATAGAAAGTGAGCACGCATGCTTTTGTACTAGATCCTTTATGGGAGCCGCTTCGGGCATAGAACGTGTTTGCCCCATAGTAGTAAAAAATTTATGGATCTCAGATTTCAGCACAGAACACTGCCCAGCTTAAACAGTTATCTTGTGGATTGCTGGCTTTGGGCATGCATCTTGTTTTTCAGGCTCGGCAACTAGCACTGGCACTTTTGTTATGGGCTTGGCCACCGGCACTTGAGGATCAGCCAGAACTGGCACTTGAGGCTCAGCCGGAACTGGCACTTGAGGCTCAACCGGAACTAGCACTGGCATTTGATCTGGCTCTGGCACATTTGTGTTGGGCTCATCAGTGGGCTCAAGCACTGGCACTGGCTTTGTCACTTGAGGATCAGAAGTCACTTTCGATTCTATCACTTCTGCCACTTTATCGGACACTTGCTCTTCCTCTGCCTTTTCTTCTATCTCACGCTCATCAACAGGTGATAAAGATCCTATATTTTGCACATCCTTAGATGAAAGATATGTGGGGGATTGTGATGAGACAATAGGTGATTTACTCTAAGAACTTGTCTGCAGTAATTTGATATCTCGGCTCGCCCATAGGACAAAGTTATTTAGAGCATCTCCGATTGTCTCAATCCCCTCATCAGGCATTGGAAGATCCAAGGGGTCATTAATAAATCTGTCGTTGGTGATCTCATTGACCTGAACCTTGGTATAGTCAGCAGGAATAGGCCGATTGTGAAATAAATCCTCAGGCATAGCAATGCCTCGTACAGCCTCTTGGGAATGCCCTTTGCGCCCTATCGGTACATGCAGGCTGCATGGTGTGTCCTCTTTAATATAATTTATAGGAAATTTGTCTTGTACTGAGCCAACACTGCTTGGTACGTCGAGTCTTACCTCTGGCACAATTATTTGTCCCACTGCAGCCTGCATTATGTTTGGATTCTCGTTAATAAATTCAAAAAAATGTCGCTCCCACTCTGCACGGCGCTCTGCGGCATCGTCTGTGCGTGCTTGACGCTTCTTGTATGTGGCACCCTCCTGTTTCTTGAAAGTATTTTTCCAGGGTGCTATAGAAGAGACACCTCGGGGTGCGCCCTCGATGTTCCTCGTTTCCGAGAGCAGATGTAAGCTGGTCATTACATCCCTCGGGCTTGAACTTTCTAGTCTTCTCCAACTCAGCGATTTCCTGTGCTTTCTGGAATACTTCACTAGTCCGTGAGTCGGAGAGCATATATTGGCCCTCGGGTGTTTTTTAGCTCGACCTAGGAGCCATCTCTTAGTGCGCTGATCAGCACCTGAAAACTGTTCAGGTAACCCAGCCGCACGGTCCTCCTCCTCCTTTCTACTCCACTCATCCTCCTTGGCCTTATATCCACCTGGCCCAAGTTTATGTGGGAACTTATTCTTCTTATTATGTTCTTTGAACATGATGCTCTCTTGTTTGGCTTCTTCCGAGCAATGCTGCATTTTGAATTCGTTCCATTCATTTGGCATTATAAAGCCATAGTCGTTGAGTGGCGACTCATCTTTCTGAAGGTATTGTGTGTTCAGTTTAGTCCTAAATGTACGGAGAGCTTTCCCGATAGTCTTCAATGTGGCAGCTTTAGCGTCTTCTAAGCGGTCTTCCGGGAATTTATAATGCGCTTTTATATGCTGCCACAATTCATTCTTTGTAGCTTCAGGGACAGTCTTCCAATTTTTCCAAACTATCTTACATCGCTCCCTGGCGAGACATCCACAGTCGTTACGCCACTTCGCTGTGATTTCTTTTGGCTTCTTTGGAGCCCCATCAACATGCACTTCTTCAACCTCATAGATAGCTGTATGCAGCTTGTTCTTCTCCCGTTTCCCTCTCCTCTTCGCATTTGCAGATGATGTTGTGGCAGCGGGCTCAACATCTGTTCGCTCAGCTGACTCAATAGCTGGGACAATAGTTGTTCTTTTCTCGACTTGGAATAATCGACGCTTGCTTCCTCGCTTTGGACGATCCTACGATGATAGACAATGTGAGCTTCAGGAATGTAATCCTCGGTTAGAAGCTGCTCTGACTTGTTACTAACGTAATAATTACCTCCGCTTGAGCTTCAGGAATGTAATCCTCATCGGCGTCTTCTCTCGTTCTCTTCTTCCTAGGCTCCATTGGATGTTCATTCTCCGGAGAGTGGTACGAAGATTCGCTATCGGAGGATCCTTCAGATGAACCCTCTTTATTTGTTTTTGCGGGAGACTCGTAGATGAGCTCCTCGATGGAACGTCCTTCTTCCGCCATAGATAAACTATTCATAGTTAAGAGGCTAATGTATCAGAATTTTGGTTATGCAAAAAAGGTCTGATGTCATATTTTCATAGTTAAGAGGCTATTACTTCCGAAGCCACTATACTAATCATAGTAGCCTTAGAAGTAATAACAGTAGTAAACTGATCACAGTGTTGTTGAGGCCTCAGCATATTTTGTGTTGTTTTTCAAAATGTTCATGGCTGCCATGGAACCATGAGCACATCCATTCCCTGTCAGCAACACGAGAAAGAAGAAGCTGTTGACGGGAATGGATGTGTCACATGGCTTGATGACATACATGAGATAACTCAATAACAATTTGCATCATAGGCCTCTAAAAGGAATTGCGGAATCTAATGTTGGCCTTCACCCGGATGAACTCGAGGATTAGTATAGTAGCCTTAGAAGTAATAACAGTAGTAAACTGATCACAGTGTTGTTGAGGCCTCAGCATATTTTGTGTTGTTTTTCAAAATGTTCATGGCTGCCATGGAACCATGAGCACATCCATTCCCTGTCAGCAACACGAGAAAGAAGAAGCTGTTGACGGGAATGGATGTGTCACATGGCTTGATGACATACATGAGATAACTCAATAACAATTTGCATCATATGCCTCTAAAAGGAATTGTGGAATCTAATGTTGGCCTTCAGCCGGATGAACTTGAGGATTAGTATAGTAGCCTTAGAAGTAATAACAGTAGTAAACTGATCACACTGTTGTTGAGGCCTCAACATATTTTGTGTTGTTTTTAAAAATGTTCATTGCTGCCATGGAACCATGAGCACATCCATTCCCTGTCAGTAACACGAGAAAGAAGAAGTTGTTGATAGGAATGGATGTGTCCCACGGCTTGATGACATACATGAGATAACTCAATAACAATTTGCATCATAGGCCTCTAAAAGGAATTGCAGAATCTAATGTTGGCTTTTAGCCGAATGAACTTGAGGATTAGTATATAGTAGCCTTAGAAGTAATAACAGTCGTAAACTGATCACAGTGTTGTTGAGGCCTCAGCATATTTTGTGTTGTTTTTCAAAATGTTCATGGCTGCCATGGAACCGTGTGCACATCCATTCCCTGTCAGCAACACGGGAAAGAAGAAGCTGTTGATGGGAATGGACGTGTCACACGGATTGATGACATACATGAGATAACTCAATAACAATTTGCATGATAGGCCTCTAAAAGGAATTGCAGAATCTAATGTTGAGGATTAGTATAGTAGCCTTAGAAGTAATAACAGTAGTAAACTGATCACAGTGTTGTTGAGGCCTCAGCATATTTTGTTGCCATGGAACATTAGAGGGAAAACAACACAAAATATATTGAGGTCTTAACAACACTAGAGAGAGAGAGAACAACACAATCTCCTAACTTGAGAATTAATATAGTGGCTTCGGAAGTAATAGCTGACTACTGTAGCCAAGAAGAGTTTTCATACATTTCCCACCTTTGACACTGTGATCAGTTTACTACTGTAGCCTCAGAAGTAATAGCAGTAGTAAACTGATCACAGTGTCAAAGGTGGGAAATGTATGAAAACTCTTCTTGGCTACAATAGTCAGCTATTACTTCTGAAGCTACTATATTAATCCTCAAGTTAGGAGATTGTGTTGTTCTCTCTCTCTTGTGTAGTTGAGGCCTCAGCATATTTTGTGTTGTTTTTCAAATATGTTCATGGCTGCCATGGAACCGTGAGCACATCCATTCCCTGTCAGCAACACGAGAAAGAAGAAGTTGTTGACAGGAATGGATGTTGTTGGGGAAATATGCTTCCCTTAAACAGAGGCCAAATGACGTCAGCCTCCGACAGCCTCCGGCCCAGAGTCAGGTACTGTCGAAGCCTGCTTTCTCCCTAAGTATTGTTGCAGGTCCCAGTGTACCCTCCGAGAGCCAACTCCGGAGGCCACCCTCCGGAAGCCAAGTCCGGAGGCCACCCTCCGGAGCCCAGTCCGGAGGCCACCCTCCGGGAGCCCAGTCCGGAGGCCACCCTCCGGGAGCCAAGTCCGGAGGCCACCCTCCGGGAGCCAAGTCCGGAGGCCACCCTTCGGAAGCCAAGTCCGGAGGCCACCCTCCGGAGCCCAGTCCGGAGGCCATCCTCCGAGAGCCAAGTCCGGAGGCCGCCCCCCGAGAGCCGAGCCCGGAGGCCGCCCTCCGGAGCCAAGTCCATACCGGGGGCCCCCCGCCCCTGGAGTGTCGTTTAGCTGGTCAAAGCCTGGCGCAGCCTGACACGCCAGTAAAGCTGTAAAGTTGTCTGGCACCTTTTGTACCGTAGCTAAGCTCCTTTTCCCCTCTCTGCCCCTATGAGCCAAGGGTTCATAGGGGGGTATTCCAGTCTTTTCCTCTGGCCTGCGTGCCTATAAAAGCAGGGCCAAGCCCTTGTAACGGGACACATGCTCAAGGGGGCCATAGGACCCTGGAGTTATCCTCTTCGCATCAAGGCACACCATGCCAAATCCACTACAAACTGGACGTAGGGTTATTATCCCCTAGGGAGGCCCGAACCAGTATAAACCCTATCTCTCCCTGTGAGAACCGATCGAGGTTCATTCTCCATATCATACTCCACCACAGAAAAACCTGCTGGAACTAACGCCATTGTTCCAACAGTTGGCGCCGTCCGTGGGGAACTTAGTCCTAGAAGCTAAGTTCTCTACCACTGCCTGCAACCCGAAGTACGCCCGAGGGGGGAGCATCGAGGCTTTCTCGCTTCGCGCACCCTCCGGCAAGGGGCTTCGAGGGCAGATCGAAGGCCACCTTCGCCTTCCTCCATCCTTCGCATACCGGAGCCCACTCTCCGGCAAGGGGCTCCGCTCCACGTTTCAAAGGTCATCGGAGCCCGAGGGCTACAAGGTAAGTACCGCCCGAAGCCTTACTCCGATGCACCAATCTGCAGTTACATTAACATAAGCTCGAAGTCTTGCCTCGCTTTACTTAAAAACCGAAGCCATGCTTCGCCGTATTCAAAAACCGAAGCCATGCTTCGCCGTGTTCGAAAACCGAAGCCACGCTTCGCCTTGTTCAAAAACCGAAGCCATGCTTCGCTTTACTCAAAAACCGAAGCCATGCTTCGCCTTATTTAAACCCGAAGCCACGCTTCGCCTTATTTAAAACCGAAGCCTTGCTTCGCTTTATAAAACCCGGAGTACCCCTCCGAAGGCTACACAGTGCCCCCGGGCCCGTAGCAGTGGGCTAAAAGGACTCCGGGCCACTGGCCCGACGCGTCCAGGGATTCCGGGCTCCGCGCCCGAAGCATCCCAGGGTCGAAGGTGACCCAGAGTCGAAGGTGGCTCAGAGTCGAAGGTGGCTCACACTATCACAGGTTCGGTGAATCCACACCAAACATCCTTCTCATTACAGGACCAAGTTCTGAAGCCTTGCTTCATTGTCTAAACACGCTCCGAAGCCTGGCTTCGCGTGCCCATATACTATGCGCCTAAGCGTCTCGAAGTCATACTTCGCCATAATCTAAGTGCGTTTCAGAGCCCCGCTCACGCACAGCATCCAAACCCCGGCATGCCGAAGCATGCTTCGCCCAAGTTGGGCATGCGGAAGCCTTGCTTCGCACCAAATCGATGCGTTCGGAGCCCGTGAGAGGCCTTCGCTCGATACAAATCCAAATATCCGAAGCCGCCGAAAGGGCGCACCCCTTCGCACGTTTATTTTTTGCCCGCACCAGCAACGGTCAAGTCCCTAACTGCCACGAGCAATAGGGGGGAAGAATATATGCGAGGTGTGCGAATATAATGCGCACTACGAGCGTGACAAGCTAAGCGATCGAAGCCAAACAACACGAAGCATACAGACAAAGTGTGCAAAGATAACAAGCTCAATTCATTGTATGTTGTGAAGTGTGTTACAAACATACTTCGGAAACCAAACTACGTATAATCTGTATCTAAGCCTAAGAAGAACCGTGTGCGAGCCCCCGACCCTCGCTTGCCCCTTCTTCGGCCAGGGCCACCTCGGCTGAACGTTGCCTCGTCGGAGCCCGCTCTCCCTCGACCGGCCCGTCCAAGCTCCGAAGCCCACAAGCTTCGATTCCCGCTTTGCAGGTTGCTCCAAGTTCGCGAAGCTGGCGGAGCCGTGTCGAAGGCAGAAAAATCTAGGGCTTCGTCGCTCGCTAACACCGTTCGCGAAGGCAAAGGTAAGGGGTTCTGAAGGGGCTCCGCCTTCACAGCGGCTAGCAAGTCCTGAGCTATTTCGGAGATGGCTTCGCCCCTAGGCCCCCTCGGAAGCTTAAACCAAGGGGGACCTTCGGACCTAGCTACTTCAAGAATCGCCCACAGTTGTCGAAGCCCTTCAGAGTCCTCGAGGACTTCGAGGTCTATGCTCGAAGGCTGAGCCTGGGCAGGTATAAAAAACCCCCGCATTCATATTAATAAACTGATAAGTTTTTACAAAGCCTACAGCTAGGTATTACAAGAAAGCCTAAGGAGATCTACACCTTCGGAGGCGGAGGCGGAGGCGTCGAGGTCGGAGGCTTGTCCGAGTCAGCGGGCCCCTTGAACCGGCGTTGGCGAAGGGCCTTCATGAGGTCAAGGACTGCCTCGCAGCCTTGCTCCTTCCAAGGTTCCTGCAGCCGCCGCCAAGCCCCACGGACTTCGCCCGGAGGCGTCACCAAATACGGACCCCCGAAGGCCACTGGGGTCACGGAGGTCGCAGCCCGAAGGTGGTCGCACCCCGCGGCATGAAGCATATGCAGCACCCCTTGGCCTGCGACGCGACCAGCCATAAGAGCGAAGCCCGTCAGCGCTTCGTCCGCTACCGAAGCCGCAGTCTTCAAGAAATCGGCGCGGTCCCCAATCGGGTCCTGATCGCCAAATTCCGGAGTCCGGCACTCGGTCCCTATCTTTTCAAGGACCTCAGTCAGGCTCTGGGTGGCCTCGCCAAGATTAGCCACGACGAAGCTCTCGAGATCCTGAGCCCGCTGGCGGAGCTCCTCGTTCTCCTTCGCCTGACGGGCCTCGGCATCCTTCGAAGCTTGGAGTTCCGCGCGGAGCCGAGCCGTCTCCGAGGCCAAGGCTTCCTTCGCTTCCTTCGCCTCAGCAGCCGAAGCCTCGGCCCGCCTCCGCTTCTCGGCTTCCTCCAAGACCTCGCGGCGAAGGGCCTCCTTCTCTTCTGCAAGGCGCTCCATCCGCCGGTCGGCAGCGGTCGAAGCTGCCGCGTTCAGTGCGAGGGCCTGCAGGAATTCAAGAAACCGTAAGTATGAACCAAGGGACAAAGTGCAGCTCGAAGCTGCAAGGGGCTCCGCTCACCCGCATAAGGACTTCGTTTGAGCTAACGAAGAGATCCGTGGGATCTCGGTGGCTAAGCTGGGCCACCAAGTCCCCCTCCTCCGCAGAAGCGCAAGCCTCGCGGAAACCGAGGATCGCCGCCGCCGTCACGCCCCCCCTCGGCTTGAAGGGGTGAATCACCGCCACGGTGGTCTCCGCGGACTCCGGCAAGGCGGGGCTCAGGCCCACCACGTCGACATCTTCTTCGTCTCGAGGGTCCGCACGGTCTCCGCCGCCCTCGCCGTCAGACGAAGTGCTCTCGGACTCTGATCCACTGCCGCTGCCGCTGCCGCTGCTGCTGCTGCTACTCGAAGCCTCCGAGGGCTTCGCTTCGGCGGACTTCGACCCACCTTCGCCTGCCGGCTTCGCCACAGTGGGCCCCGCATCATCTTCGTCCTCTGCGAAAAGCCAAGTCAAAATCTGCATATTGAAGAGAAGCATGCAAAAAGAAAAAGGGGTTTTACCATCATCAGAGATCTCTTGGAAGGAACCAGGGGCTAAGTGCGTCCTCCAGCCCCCTCGCTGCGAAGCCGGCGCATCCACCTCCGCGCCCGAAGCTGGTTCCGCCGGGGCGTCCGTGGCCTCCTTGGCAGCAGGAGTGCGCGCGTCGGCCTCCGCCTCCGAAGCCCTCACCGCAAGGGGCTTCGCGGCCTTCTTGAGAGTCGGAGTAGCTGCGGGCTTCGCCGCAGCCTCCCCCGAGGCATCCGCTTCGTCCTCGTCCCCCCTCTTCCTCTTGGCTCCGGCCGATGAGGTAGCCAGGTGGGCGAAATCTGGCAAAGCGGGGAGCCCTCCGAGGCCGAGCGCGGTCCACACTCTGTTCCAGCGCTCCCAGGACCCCACCAAGGCAAGGCGCTGATTCTGCTCCTCGGGGGTCGGAGTCCCGACGACTCGGTCCGCCGTCGCAATGGCCTCCTCCGGAGTCCTCATGTCGAGGTCGGCTGCACGAAAAGGTCGAGTCAGGGCCAAAGTGTTCAAGTATTAAGAGCAAGAAGAGCGCGAAGACTTACAGAAGCGGTCGAAGGCCAGCTCGCTGAGTTCTCCTTGACCCGAAGCCTGGAAGAGACCCTCCGGCCAGGAGCGCGCGAGGGGGCTAAGCCGAAGGGTAATAAATTCCTCGGCGAGGTCCCTCATGCTCATCTTCGCTGCCACCCTTCGGAGCAGCGAGATCCTCGATTGAAGAAGGCCTTCGCTGGTCTTCACCACCGCTTCACGCCGGTACAGTATGTGAGCGTTGGTACTCCGAAGGGGTGAGTTCGCACCGACGGAGGCATAGAACCATTCTTGGTCCCACCTCGAATACCACTTGTTGTTTACAGCCCTCGCAGGAAAGGCGTCCTGGAACTCCTTCCGGAGCTGGAAGTTGGCACTGCCAAAGGCCAACGCCCTCTTGACGCGGTCCGTCCCCTCCCTGGGCTTCGGCTGGCAGTTGGCGTCGTGAAGAGCGACGAAGACGTCCGCGCGGCCCTCGCAGCCTTCGGCCCTCATGGCCCACTCAAAGACAGCTAGCCTCGCCACGGCGTTGGGCGAAAGCTGAGGGAGCTCAAGGTTGTAGGCCTTGAGGACCTCGCTCAGCATCCCCACCGCAGGCAGTCCGAGGCCGGCCTCGAAGAAGGCTTCAAACACCACCACTTCGTCAGCACGAGGCTTCGGTATGGCCTCTGATTTCTCCGGAACCCTTAATTGGATCTTCGCCGCAATCTTCCCCTCGCAGGCTCTCCGGACCGACTCCTCCGTAGAAATCGAAGCCCTCATCTCCAGGGTCTGCTCGAACCTGTCGGAGGGCGTCCGAAGGTCCCTCGGCCCCAGTCGCCTAGCTGCAGGCTTCGCCGCCGCGGCCGCTGCCGCCGCCGCCTGCACTTGGGCGGAGCCCGAACTCGAACCCAAAACCAGGGGCTTCGCCACTCCCTTCTTCGGCATCCTGATCGGACTTCGGCTCGAAGGACTAAAGGATGGCGAAGGGCTAGAAGCTCGCGAAGGTCGCTCTACGAGGCTAGGAGGAAGAGGAGAGCGAAGGTGGTAAGACGGGGAGAAGAAGCGAATGAAAGTGTGCCGGGGCTGCACGCGGTAAGTCCCTATTTATAGGCGCGGTAAGAATTCCAACCGTCATGGGCCGGGCTCACCGCCAGACGGGCCTCCGGCGAAAGCAAATCAAGCCCAAGCAGGGTAACGATAACTTTTCTGACCGTTGCGGAGCCGTTCAGGCTCCCCGAGGCCGCTCTGGCACGAGCATTTATTACCCCCAGGAATCGAGGTCTCCTTCGGTCCTGGCTCCGGAGGTATGTTTCCTCCGAAGAGTTTTCAGGTCATTTGCCCTAAGGACGCGTGCACCCCTTCGTTCCGAAGGCCTACACGCGAGGGGCTACTGTTGGGGAAATATGCTTCCCTTAAACAGAGGCCAAATGACGTCAGCCTCCGACAGCCTCCGGCCCAGAGTCAGGTACTGTCGAAGCCTGCTTTCTCCCTAAGTATTGTTGCAGGTCCCAGTGTACCCTCCGAGAGCCAACTCCGGAGGCCACCCTCCGGAAGCCAAGTCCGGAGGCCACCCTCCGGAGACCAGTCCGGAGGCCACCCTCCGGGAGCCAAGTCCGGAGGCCACCCTCCGGGAGCCAAGTCCGGAGGCCACCCTTCGGAAGCCAAGTCCGGAGGCCACCCTCCGGAGCCCAGTCCGGAGGCCATCCTCCGAGAGCCAAGTCCGGAGGCCGCCCCCCGAGAGCCGAGCCCGGAGGCCGCCCTCCGGAGCCAAGTCCATACCGGGGGCCCCCCGCCCCTGGAGTGTCGTTTAGCTGGTCAAAGCCTGGCGCAGCCTGACACGCCAGTAAAGCTGTAAAGTTGTCTGGCACCTTTTGTACCGTAGCTAAGCTCCTTTTCCCCTCTCTGCCCCTATGAGCCAAGGGTTCATAGGGGGGTATTCCAGTCTTTTCCTCTGGCCTGCGTGCCTATAAAAGCAGGGCCAAGCCCTTGTAACGGGACACATGCTCAAGGGGGCCATAGGACCCTGGAGTTATCCTCTTCGCATCAAGGCACACCATGCCAAATCCACTACAAACTGGACGTAGGGTTATTATCCCCTAGGGAGGCCCGAACCAGTATAAACCCTATCTCTCCCTGTGAGAACCGATCGAGGTTCATTCTCCATATCATACTCCACCACAGAAAAACCTGCTGGAACTAACGCCATTGTTCCAACAGATGTGTCGCACGCTTGATGACATACATGAGATAACTCAATTACTATTTTCATCATAGGCCTCTAAAAGTTGTTCTAAAAAAGTGGTAATGTGGTATGCAATATTTCTCATGGCATAACTTAGATATAGAAGACTTCACTCAAGACCTAGAGGGGGGTGGATAGGCGCCTCGACGAACTTCTTTCGAATTAGATGGCCCTTTCAAAACACCCAACGCTCCTCCAAACTTAATCACAGATTTAGCTCCAATGAGTCAAATTGAAAACTATATCACAAACTTGCTATTTAATCTTTATGTCTGATCAAGAAATCAGAATTTAAACAAACTTATGTGTTTAGCACCATACAAATAAAAATGTAATCATGGTTGTCACGGCGCCCTGGCGAAACCAGTCGCCAGGGGGCCGACTGGATGCCTAGGCGACCAATTAAATTCAGCAAACAGAGGTAAGCACTTTGCATTTCAGCAAACATATCCATAGCACACATGTCCATAGCAAACAGAGGGCATACTTCATAGTTCATACTTCATAGCACACAACCACACATGCAAAATAAAGTTTCACACAAAAGCAGTAGGTAAATATAGAGACTAAAAGCAGTAGGTAAATATAGAGACTAAAAGCAGTAGGTAAATATAGAGACTAAAAGCAGTAGGTAAATATAGAGACTAAAAGCAGTAGGTAAATATAGAGACTAAAAGTAGTAGGTACAAACTTTAGCAACCTGAACGGGGACGGGGACGGCGACATGCGCTCGGGGAAGGGGATGGCGGTGATGGCTCCAAGACGGCAGCGCGGGGTCCGGGGACAACAACGTGGGCTCCGGTGACAAGCGGAGCTCGGGGCGACGGCGGTGACGGGTTCCGAGGGTGGCGGCGCGGGCTATAGGACGGGGATGGCGGCGTGCGTCGGGAACGGGTTCCGAGGGTGGCGGCGCGGGCTCCCGGACAGGGATGGCGGTGTGCGACTGCTCCGAGGCGGCGGCGAGGGGTCCGGGTACACCGACGCGGGCTCCGGTGACAGGCTTTGAGGATGACTGCGATGGCTCCGAGGTGGTGGCGAGGGGTCCAGGGACACCAACGGCTCTTTGACGTCGGTGACGGGCTTCGAGGATGACAACGACAATGGCGGCGCGGGCTCTGGAAGCGGCAGCAACTGGCGGGAGAAGATTAGGGCTTAGGGTTTTCAGATGGCGGGAGTGAAAAATTTATATAGGCGGATTAGTAGTGGCGGGCACACGCTGATGTCAGCATGCCCGCCACTGATATTTATCGTAGTAGTGGCGGGCAAAGACATAGTAGTGGCTGGCCGCTGACGTCACCGACCACCACTACTAGGGTTTAGTCTAGGCGGGTGGAAAAAAAGTATAGTAGTGGCAGGCATACGCTGACGTCAGCATGCCCGCCACTACTAAAAGGATAGCAGTGGCGGGCTGGTGACGTCATCATGCCCGCCACTACTAATCCGCCGCTGGTGGGGTTATCTAGCATACGTTGCCACTCATGTCGAGAAACACATTGTAGCACAGTGGTGCGTGGGTTGCTTTGGTGCCATGCGGTTCGAGGTTCGAACCTTGCTGCCTGCAGGCGGTTTGAGGTTCGAACCTTCGAACCTTGCTGCTAGCATCCAAATATTTTTTTTACATTTCTATTCTAATTTTCATGACTTTTTTATTCATGTTTAAATTCTAGTTTGAACTTGATTTTTTTAACAATAAAAATACATCATAACTTATCAAATTTAAAAAATTGGTATTATTCTGCCTCACTTTACTTTTTCTCCCTTAGTTTACTGTTTTTATTTCATTAAGTGTGTTTTATGATCAAAGTCAAAATAAGTTCAATTTGAACATAAGACATGAAATAATTCACCAAAATTTATAGAAAAACCATATTCATGTTTTGACTCTATAATTAGTTATTATTATCCAGTAAATTTAAAATCATCATAAAAAATGTAGGTTTCCACAACACTCGATCGACAACTTGTATTTTTATAGTTTTTTAATCCTCAAAAAATAAAATAAAGTCTAAAAAAGATGAGACTTGTCATGTTGTTATGATATGATCGATCCATAGATGTTGTCATAAAAAATAAAATTGTTTCGAGAAAATAATCACGTAGGGCATTAAGAAACCTAAGATTCTGCGGGGATGAATTAGGGTTTAGAGATGAAATGACCTAGGTTTGAAAGCAAAACCTGTAGTTGATTCTTCCTTTGAACTTGAAACTTTTTGTACAATAAAAATACAACACCTATAGCATCCAAACATTTTTTTTACATTTCTATTCTAATTTTCATGACTTTTTTATTCATGTTTAAATTCTAGTTTTAACTTGATTTTTTTAACAATAAAAATACATCATAACTTATCAAATTTAAAAAATTGGTATTATTCTGCCTTACTTTACTTTTTCTCCCTTAGTTTACTGTTTTTATTTCATTAAGTGTGTTTTTATCATCAAAGTCAAAATAAGTTCAATTTGAACTACAAGACATGAAATAATTCACCAAAATTTATAGAAAAACCATATTCATGTTTTGACTCTATAATTAGTTATTATTATCAAGTAAATTTAAAATCATCATAAAAAATGTAGGTTTCCACAACACTCGATCGACAACTTGTAGTTGATTCTTCCTTTGAAAGCAAAACCTATAGTTGATTCTTCCTTTGAACTTGAAACTTTTTGTACAAAAAAAATACAACACCAATATTCTAATTGCAAAAATTGGTATCTTTCATTAACAGAAATTGGTATTTAAATGCAAAAAATTCCACGTAGAGGTAGGGATTATCTAGCATACACTGCACAAATAGCCGAGAAATACTTTGTAGCGCAGTGGTGCAGGGGGTTCTTTGGTGCCATGCGGTTTGAGGTTCGAACCTTGCTGCCGACAGGCGGTTTGAGGTTCGAACCTTGCTGCTGGCGCCAAATCAACATTTTTTTTCTGTTTTGTACTTTTTTAAATTTTCAGCACTTTTTTATTGATGTTTAAATCCTCGTTGAACTTGAATTTTTTTTAACAATAAAAATACATCATAATTTATCAAATTTAAAAAGTTGGTATTTTTTTGCCTCAGTGTACGTCACTTGACTTAGTGGTGGCGGGCCGATGACATCATGCGACCGCCACTACTAAAAGGATAGCAGTGGTGGGCTAGTGACGTCATCCTGCCCGCCACTACTGCCTCTGGTGGGGTTATCTAGCATACGTTGCCACTCATGTCGAGAAACACTTAGTAGCGCAGTGGTGTGGGGGTTGCTTTGGTGCCATGCGGTTCGAGGTTCGAACCTTGCTGCCTGCAGGCGGTTTGAGGTTCGAACCTTGCTGCTAGCATCCAAACATTTTTTTTACATTTTTATTCTAATTTTCATTACTTTTTTATTCATGTTTAAATTCTAGTTTGAACTTGATTTTTTAACAATAAAAATACATCATAACTTATCAAATTTAAAAAATTGGTATTTTTCTGCCTCACTTTACTTTTTTTATTTCATTAATAAACATGTACAATAAAAATACATCATAACTTATCTATAGTTTATTCTTCCTTTGAAATTGAAACTTTTTGTACAATAAAAATACAACACCAATATTCTAATTGTAAAAATTGGTATTTTTATCCCTTAGTTTACTGTTTTTATTTCATTAAGTGTGTTTTTATTACATGTTGTTACGATATGATCGAGACTTTTGTAGCGCGGTGGTGCGGGGGCTCGCTTTTGACACATCATGTTTATTTGAAAGCAAGTAAACAAACACAAGTCCAGGCTGGGGAAACCAGCTTACACATCGAAACGCACTACTGGTCAAACCCAAAAGAAAGATATGGTTTGGAGCTTCTTCTTCTTCCTCGGCACAAACCCAACCTATTTCTGGTTAAATGGATTAAAAGCCTCAACTTGCTAATCCTCAAGCAACTCGGAATCATCAGGTAGTCTAAACTTCTCTCCATGTTCCTGAACAAGAAAATACACGCGACGACGATAGTGAGAACAACTTATTATCAATGATTGAATTGGATGATAAAAATATAAAATTTGCATAAAAAGAGGATCTTGCCTCCTTCCTCCTCTTGCTGTCGCATTGCTCTACATGCTTCCCTTTTCCACCGCTAGCCTCGACATGTTTCCCTCTACCACCGGTTGTCTCATCATTCTTCCGTCTGCCAACACTTACCCTATCTGGTTGCAGCGATCGCGAGTCATCCTCCGAGTCGGAGTCCATTATGAGAATCACTTTTTTTGCCAAACAACTGCAAACTATACCATCATGTACCTTATGTTTACCGCATTTGCAAACCTCACACACGCCACTTGATGTAGAGTCTGAGGATCCACTGTTTGGTTCAATATTAGGAGGAGCCATCTGCAATTTTTTTGTCACATTGATATAACATTACAAAACCCTAAGCTAGTATTATTATAGTGGAAATTTTTTTTCTCAGAAATTTTTTATAGTACATTAAAAAACATTATTGTTATAGTGCATTCTACTAGTAATATTATACTAAATTATATTACCACGCATAAATTAATATAACAATTAGAAATCATTTCAACCCTAAGCTCGAATAAAATAAGACTAAAGATAGGTTATCTAACATTTACTGACTGGATGGCGGTGACGCGGGCGGCGCCGAGACGGGCTCCAAGGAAGGCGGCGACGGGCGGAGGGCAGCGGCGACGTGCTCCGGGACGTCGACGACGGCGACGGGTGTGGAGGGGGGCGACACGGGAGTTTAGGGTTTAGAAAATGAAACTAGGTTTTCGGACGGCGGGAGTGGAAAGTATATATAGGTGTATTAGCAGTGGCGGGCATGCTGATGTCATACTGCCTTAGTAGTGGCGGGCATGCTGACGTCATCCAGCCCGCCACTACTAATAGAGGGGATTATATATATAGCATATCATACTCTTCCTACATTGACGTGAAACACTTAGTAGCGCAGTGGTGCGTGGGGCTCACTTGGGGCCATGCGGTTCGAGGTTCGAACCTCGCTGCCGGCAGGCGGTTTGAGGTTTGAACCTTGCTGTTGGCCCCCAAAATTAAATTTTTTAAAAAAATTATATTGTTGTTTAATAAATTTTCTATTGATGTTTAATTAAATCCTCATTTGATCTTGAAAATGTTTTAACAATAAATGACATAATTGATTTTACAAATACGCACGCTAAACATAAATGATCTAGCCTTGCACTAATTTTCCATCGCCATTGGTGCGTAGATAAGGAATCACACTGCTAAATGACAGTTTTGCTTCAACCACATTGATCCTTGATATGTCAACGAAAAACGGCACCTCATCAAACTGATTGTATTCTTCTTCGTCTTCGACTCCATCAACTCCAACAATTCTTTGTTTTCCTGGAGCAACGATGTATTTTTTCTCATCTTTAGGATCAAGTATGTAAAATACTTGTGCCACGGATTGAGCGAGTATCCAAGGGTCATCTTTATAAGCCACCTTATTAAGGTCAACTATCCTAAACCCGTAATCATCCACCTCCACACCTTCTAGATGTCTGACCCACTGACACTTAAATACAGGGATTTCTATAGAGTTCCCATAGTTAAGTTCCCATATTTCTTCGATGTATCCATAGTAAGCATTCTTTTGTCCAGTGCTATCTTCTGCTTCTCCTCTGACACCACTATTTTGGCGCTGACTCTTTTGATCATTTGCTTTGGTATAGAATGTGAAACCATTGATGTCATATGCTTGCCATGTTTTAACCATGCTCAATGGACCGTAAGACAATTTATTTATCATCATCTCTTCGTCGGTTTCTCCAATCGAAAGGTTTAGATCCCTCAGCCATGATGTGAAATAAATTTTGTGTTCTTTCATAATCCATTGTTCATCGCGATATTCATTCTTTTCACGAAGCTCTTGCAGGTGTTGTTCAACATATGGTCTCATAATCGCCAACTGATGCATTACACTGTAATGTGATTCTCTTATTGTTTGGTAACTATTGTCTCGTATGATTTTCCTACCTTTAGTTCCTTTACCGGTGAGTCTTCCATGGTGCCGGGACACGAGAACTCCTATTGGTCTTCCATCTCTTATGTAATCTGCGTAGCACTCAATGACTTCCTCAATCGTGTAGCCCTCTATCATGGAACCATCTGGATAAGCACGATTTCGTACGTAACCCTTGAAGATAATCATTAGACGCTCGTACGCATACATATTGTGCAGGTACGTTGGACTGAGAACAAAGATTTGGTCTGCTATATGTATCATATAGTGCTCCATGATATCAAAATATGAAGGAGGAAAGCACATCTCAAGCTGACACATAGTCTCCCTCATTTGTTTACGTAATTCATTTAACTCTTCAGTGTCGATCACCTTCTTTGATATGACATTGAAGAAGTGACACATGCGTGTTATCACCATCTTCAGAAATGAATGTTTGACTCCTCCTACTGCGATGGCGAGGAATAGCCCAAGCATAACATGACAATCATGAGTGTTGTAGCCGCTCATCCTCAAATCTCCTACGGAGACAATATTCTTTATATTCGTTGAGAATCCTGTTGGAACTCTAATTCCATGTAGGCACCTGCAGATTGATCTTTTCTCGTCAATTGTGAGGTTATAGCTAGCAGCCGGAAGGAAAAATTTTCCATTGGCCCTTTCTTGTGGGTGAAGCTCGGGTCTAATTCCGAGAGTTTGAAGGTCCCTTCGTACTTTGAGTCCATCTTTTGATTTGCCCGGTATGTCTAACAAAATACCGATAGTGCTTTCGAAGACATTCTTCTCAACGTGCATTGTATCGATAGCATGACCAATCTCCAACTCCTTCCAATAGGGCAAATATCTAAAGAAGATCGACTGCTTTTTAAATGGAGCGTCCTTTGAAATTTTTTCAGATTTCTTCCTCTTCTTTCCAAAAACAACTTTGATATTCTTTACCATTTCGAATAGAAACTTGCCATCTCGATTTCGTGGAGGCTGTCCAAGCTCGATTGTACCGTCGAAATGGTTCCTATTTCTTCGATATTTGTGGTTTTTTGGTAAAAATCTGCGGTGTCGCATATATATCATCTTAACGAATGATGGAAGATGCATAGATTCTGTCTGGTCCACACACACTACACATGTTGTCTTTCCTTTAACCTGTCCTGTTAGGGACATGCGTCCTGGGTTGTCAGCTATGGTGCAAAAGATTATGGCTCTTAGATTGAAGTGCTCTTTCTTGTGCTCATCCCACACACAGACACCATGTTCCCATAGACGTTTCATATCCTCCATCAAAGGTTCTAGAAAGATATCAATGTCATTGCCAGGTTGTTTTGGACCAGAAATTAGAGTAGTGAGCATAAGGTATTTTCTTTTATGGCACAACCATGATGGAATGTTGAACAAGCATAGAAAGACTGGCCACGTACTATGTGAGTTCCTCATCTCACCGAAGGGATTCATTCCATCCGTGCTAAGTCCCATCCTGATATTTCTAGGATCGTCCGAGAAATCTAGATGGGCCAGGTCAAATGATTTCCACTGCCTAGCATCCGCAGGGTGCCGAAGTTTTCCGTCCTTCTTTCGCCCAGCGAAATGCCAGATTAATAGTTCAGCATCTCTAGGATTAGAGAACATACGTTTCAAGCGATCAATCACCGGTAGGTACCACATTACTAAGGCTGGAACTTTCCTCTCCGTCTTTTTTCCAGGATGGTCTTCAATAACATTTTTATCCCTCTTCTGCAACCTCTTATTATTCTTCTTCTGGTGGTCATTGTAGTCCTCCACACAGTCATTTGGACGTTTGTATCGACTCGCGTTGCACTGCGGACATCTCTCTAACAATCCATACTCTTTTCGATATAGGATACCGTGGTTCGGGCATGCATGAATCTTCTGAACGCCCAAAGTCAATGGACAAATCATCTTCTTTGCTTGGTACATATCAGATGGTAAACCATTGGGTTTTGGCAAAACCTTTTTTAGGAGTTGTAAAAGATCTGAAAAACTAGTGTCAGACCATCCATTACTGGCCTTCAGTTTCATAAGCTCAAGAATTGTGTACAACACAGTATACTGCTTATCGCATCCGTGGCGTTCCTCGTAAAGAAGGTTTTTTGATGCTTTGTCAAGTGCTTCAAAGTTATCGTATCCTTTGGTTGTAGTTCTCTGCAACAACACCTCAGGCACAACATTTCGCATCAGTTCCTCCACATCAAAGGCGTCATCATCATCATGTTGATCAACATCATCATGTGTTATGTCGGATGTATGATCACAACCTCTTCTATGTTGATGAGCATCTTGCGGCACATCAGAATCTTCAGGCGGATTTTGGCCCATCTCACCGTGTTTCGTCCATATATAATAGTTCTTCACGAAACCATTTTTCAACAAGTGAAATCGTATGGTTTCACGATCAGAACACAGATACATCGCTTCGTTTTTACAAACTTTACAAGGACAATATATTGCCTCTTCACTCTGACGGGAAGCATATTGTGCGGCAGCTTCAGTAAATTCAGTTACTCTGTTAAAATATGCCACCATATCTCCGTCATTGGACGAGTACATCCAGGACCTGTGCTCCATCTAAAACATATATTATTTGAAAAAATATTAATAAATTCATTATTGTTAATTTTAGTAATTTACAAATTGAAAATATATTGATTTATTATCGCTCATAACAACATTAATTAAAAATCCTCAATGCTTTAATTAAAACTATTTATTAAGCAGAAAAAATTATTAAATAAATTAACTCTATTGGTTTCTCTCTCTCCAAACAACATAACTCTAGATCTATAATCATAAATCAAATTAAAAAAGAGATTAAAATGACGTAAATCAATATACAAGTGATGAATAATTGTGAGGAGGGTCATATTTGTTCATTTGGGAGAAGGTAACACTGTAAATGGAAGATTATTTGAAAATTTCTATTCACAAACCCTAAATTAGAAAAACGCTAATAACTCATTGTATACATGATTAAATACAAAATAAATGTGAGATTCGGCATGGATTTACCTCCTAGAATGAAATCCTTCAAAAGAAACGAAAACAAAGCCTCCCCCCTCTTTATCTAGATTTTTGTCGCCATTGTACGGACAAAATTAAATGCGAACTCCAGTAGAGCTCGGGGAGGAAGAAGGTGCGCATTTATAGCTAGAATAGTAGTGGTGGTCACAAGTGATGTCATCAATACTTTAGTGGTGCCATATTAGCAGCGGCGGGCAGCACCAGCGCCTGCCACTGCTATTGGTACAATAGTGGTGGCCCGGGATGACGTCAGCACCGACCGCCACTACTTTACCAACAATAGTGGCAGGCGCTGGTGCTGCCGTCAGCACCAGCAACTGTAGTGGCGGGTATCTAATGGCCCGCCACTACAGTGGTTTTGCCCAACGCCACTACAGTGATGGTTTGTAGTAGTGTTTTCTGGTTTAGGTCCCACTGAGTTTGAGCGTGTGAGCCATCTCTCCACTGCGAGAGAGATCTGGGCTACCCTCAAGGCACACCATGAGGGAACAGCCCAGGTCAAGGCTCGGCTCTATCAGACCTACCGGCGTGAATATGAGAACTTCACACAAAAGCCGGGTGAATCTGTTGAAGCGTTGTTTGGTCGTTTTCAATCGACCATAAACAAGCTTCGGGACAACAAGGCTGATGGTGCTCAGTTAGTCTCAGATCATGAGCAGGCGCTCAAGGTTCTCCATACCTTGGACCCAAAGATCTGGGAGATCAAGGTATCCTCTATCGTTGAGAGTACATCTTATGATACCTTAACCATTTCTGAGTTGTTTAGCAAGCTGAAGGCCACCGAGGTAGATATCCAGTTGAGATCAAATCTCACTGGCTCTGGATCAAAATCTCTGGCCCTTGCTACACCTTCTGTTGATCCCTCTTCTATGAGCTGTGCTGGGTTCTCTTTGATGTCTATCACTGAGGACCAGCTTCAGTCTTTGGGAGATGATGATTTGTGTCTTTTTAACAACCGGGTGCGTCGTGTTTATGACAAGAGAATGTTCAAAAGACATGGCACAAAATCCGGGTGCTTTGAGTGTGGTGATCCAGGACACTTCATCACCGATTGCCCCAAGCGCAATGGCCACAAGAAGGACACCGGTGGTGGCTTCCATGACTCCGGCAAGCACGAGAGCTCCTCTTTCAACAAGGGCAAGCCGAAGACCAGATTCTTCAAGAAGGCCCTGAAGTACTACCGGCGAGAGAACAAGAAGTGCGACAAGGCCTTCTTCGCCGAGATGGAGAAGAGCTACTCCAAGCAGTCCACGTCTTCTTCCTCTTCATCGAGCTCAAGCGATGAGGAGATCGTCATCAAGAAGGGGAAGGACAAGGACGATCTGGCGGGCCTTTGCTTCATGGCTTTTGGGGACAGACCGAAGAGCCACTCACACCAGCGCCGAAGACCCCGCAAGAGCTTCTGCTCAATGGCTCTTTTGGATAATGAAGAGAAGAGCTCCTCCGATGACTCCGACGACGACGACAACGAAAAGGTATCATCTTATGAACGCGAAATCGTTGATTTACTTGAAAGGAATCGTCAGGAGTTAAAATATCGGGAAAAACTGCTTAGAGGGGCTAAGAAGAGGATAGATGAGTTAGAGAGTGAGCTTGCCGTGGCCAACGGCAGAATTGAGAGTCTATCTTCTTCCCCTTGCTTGGGTGATAGCAGTGAGTGCCCAAAGTGTGAGGTGCTTCTGTGTGACTTGCCGACTCTGAAGTCCAGGTACACAGAAAGGGTTGATGAGAGGGACGCTTTGGCAACTGAGCTTGAAAGCGCTCAGCTGGAGCTGAAAGATGCTCAAGCCACTGTTGTCGCACCCTGTGTTGATTGCCCATCTCATCTAGCTGCCTTAGCTGAGCTGAAATCCAAGGGCGATGAGCATTTGGGTGATTTGGAGAGAGTGAGAGCTGAGCTTGCGCAGACTAGGCTAGAGCTTGAGACACTGTCAGTTCCACCCACTATCTGTGAGAACTGTCTGTCTCTTAGACTTGAGTTGATTAAGCTAAAAGCCGAGAAGTCTGTCCAGGTAGATAGCGAGTGTGAGACCTGCTTGTCTCAGGTGGAGGTACTAGCTTCCTTGAGAGAGGAGCTAGCTGATTCTCAGAATGAGAACTTTTACCTCCGTTCTATCCTGAGTTGGATCAGTGCCAGAGAGCCACAGCTCGGCATGATGATCCAACAGTTCAAGAGGCAGGATGGGTTTGGGGTAGGTTACACCTACACCAAGGCTGACTTTGAGAGTGCCATTAGCCGGGCAGTGGAGTGGAGTAAAATGACTCCTGAACAGAGATACCCCTAGACTCACTCCACTGAGTCTTCCCAGGCTTGTTAGCCCAAGGATGGAGTGATCCATGAACCACCCAAAGCTCCACCCAAGAAACCTATCTGTGTTCCAAAGCCCAAACACCTCAGTACTTCTCTAGACTCTCTTCCCGAACCCTCTCAGCCCAAGAAGACAACACCAATCACCACAAAGCCCAAGAATCCTAAGCCTCAACCACATCCCAAGAAGCCCACCTATCATTGTGAGTACTGTCAGAGAGACGGGCATCTTGTAGAGTTTTTCTTCAGGAGGAAGCGAGTTGAGAGAGCACAGAGAGCTCGTGGTGGTCAGGAGTAGTTCTACCAGCAGGGTGGTAGACTGTGGGTTCCTCGACGCGGGGAGAGGCTGGAGGCCAGGCTGCCTCGTGTAGGTGGTGGTAGAGGAGACGACTTTCTTGCTCGTGCTCCAGTTGGTGGTGTTCGTTCCGGTAGAGCTCCAGGCCGTGTTGGCTACGGTCCTGGACCTCGTGGCCGAGGCTTTAGGCAGAACCGAGGACCACGCTTTGAGCCGCATTTTGGTCCAGACTCTCATTATGATTTCTGCCTTCCGTCTTTTGAGCAGATGGCTCGACACTGGTTTAGCTCTTTTGCTAAACCTGGTGCTGGACCATTTGCTCCCACTTACAGCCACTGATTATGCAGGATCGGGGACTGGAGGACGTATGGATCATGGACTCAGGATGTTCTTGCCTCATGACGGGACATCGCAAATGGTTCTCCAGTCTCACTCCCCTGAGCTCCAAAGAATACATTACCTTCGGAAACAGTGGTCAAGGGAAAGTAAGTGGCATTGGCTCAATTCGCATTTCAGACCATTTTTCCTTGAAGAATGTTGCTTTAGTTAACAATCTGAACTTTAACTTGATTTCGATTTCGCAACTTCTTGAGGATGGTTTGGAATTGTGTTTTAAGAAGGGCAATTCTTCTGTGGTTGATTCTAGAGGGTCTTTGATTTGCCAGATCTTATCATTTGGTAAAGTTTTTCGAATTGACTTCTCTAGTTCTTTTGGCCCTTCTCGCTATTTGATTGCTGGATCCTCCTTTGAGCTCTGGAAGTGACATAGGAGGTTAGGTCATTTGAGTTTTGATCTGCTAGTCAGGTTGAGCTCTATGGACCTCATCCGAGGATTGCCCAAGCTTAAGATAGAAAAGGATCTAGTTTGTCATACCCATCATCATGGGAAAATGGTTGCCGCTTCTCACTCACCTGTGACTCAGGTGATGACTTCGTATTCGGGCGAGCTTTTACACTTGGACACTGTTGGTCCAGCTCGGGTACGTTTAGTCGGTGGGAAGTGGTATGCACTTGTCATTGTTGATGACTTTTCTCGATTCTCGTGTGTTTTCTTTTTGGAGTCTAAGGATGAGACGTTTCAGTTTGTTCATGACTTGATTTTGAAGCTGAAGAATGAGAACAATGGTCGGATGCGAGCAATTCGCTCCGACAATGGCTCTGAGTTCAAGAACTCTCATTTCGTCAGCTTCTGTAGTGATCAGGGTCTTGACCATCAGTTTTCTTCTCCTTACACTCCCCCACGGAATGGCGTTGTGGAACGAAAGAACCGCACGCTAGTCGAGATGGCCAGGACGATGCTCGATGAGCACAGGACTCCTAGGCGTTTTTGGGCTGAAGCCATGAACACGGCTTGCTATCTGGCCAACCGTATTTTTCTTTGAGCTTACTTAGGTAAGACTTCGTATGAGTTGCGGTTTGGCAGACAGCCCAAGGTGAGCAACTTGCGAGCATTTGGCTGCAAGTGCTTTGTGCTCAAGAAGGGAGGGCATTTGGACAAGTTTGAGTCTCGTTGCTGGGACGGAGTTTTTCTTGGTTATGCATTGCATTCTCGAGGTTTCCGTGTTTGGAACCTCGAATCCCAGCAGCTTGTCGAGACTCGCGAGGTTTCTTTTGATGAGTCCTTGCCTTCTTTAACTCCTTCTTTTGAGCTTTCTGGTGATGGTGAGCTCGGAGAGTCCATCTTCGAGGAAGATGAGGATACTCCAGCTGCTGATGAGGGTGGGCCTTCTGCACCTCCTACAGAGCCCACACCTTCTGAGACTTCGACTGAGGATGAGGGTGGACCTCTGATCACTTCTTCCACTTCGATCGAGCCCCCTCAGTCGAGTCCAGAGGTGCCAGCTGCTGACTCCGGTGAGGTGACTTCAGATCACCAGGGATCCCGAGCAATTCAGCGTGATCACACCTCAGAGCTCATCATCGGTGATGTGTCTACAAGAAATTTGTGTTCGTCTGTTGACTCTCTTGTTGTGTTTGCTGAATCAGCTTTTGTTGCATCTTTAGAGCCTAGAGACGTTTCTCATGCTCTTTCTGTTTCTAATTGGATTAATGCCATGCAAGAAGAGCTTGAGAATTTTGTCCGCAATCGGGTTTGGACACTAGTTGAGCTGCCACCCGGATGCAACCCCATAGGCACCAAGTGGGTGTTCAAGAACAAGCAAGGTGAAGATGGGGTTGTGGTGCGCAACAAAGCTCGACTAGTTGCCCAGGGTTTATGCAATAAGGAAGGTATTGATTTTGAAGAAACCTTCGCTCCTGTTGCCCGTCTTGAGTCCATTCGCATTCTTTTAGCTTTTGCCGCTTTGAAGGGTTTTAAGCTTTTTCAAATGGACGTCAAGAGTGCTTTTCTGAACGGGTACATAGAGGAGGAGGTTTATGTTAGGCAGCCCCCCGGTTTTGAGAACCGCAAGTTTCCTCAACATGTTTTTAAGTTGCAAAAAGCTTTATACGGGTTGAAGCAAGCCCCTAGGGCTTGGTATGACCAGTTGAAGCAGTTTTTGTTGGGGAAGGGCTTTGTGATGGGTTCTGTGGATAAGACTCTCTTCTTGCTCAAAGATGCTTCAGATTTTTTAGTCGCTCAGATATACGTGGACGATATTATCTTTGGTGGTACTACTAATGATCTTGTGTTCAAGTTTTCTGAGCAGATGCACAACGAGTTTGAGATGAGTCTCATGGGTGAGCTCAAGTACTTTCTAGGGCTCCAGATCAAGCAGACCAACGACGGCATCTTCATCCACCAGGGTAAGTACACTCGGGACATGTTGAAGAAATTCGATTTTGGTGGAGAGTTGAAGCCTCAGATGACCCCAATGGGTACATCTGGGGGCCTGGACAAGGACGAGAGTGGCGTCAAGGTCAACGAGAGAGAGTTTCGAGGGATGATCGGTTCGCTGTTGTACTTGACGGCGACGAGGCCAGACATACAATTCGTCGTGGGACTGTGCGCGCGCTTCCAGTCTTCACCACGCGCGTCTCATCGGCAGGCTGTCAAGCGCATCTTTAGGTATCTCACTTAGGCGCCTGATCTTGGTCTTTATTATTCAGCATCATCATCTCTTTATTTATCTGGTTTTTTCAGACGCTGACTTTGGTGGGTGCTGGTTGGATCGCAAGTCGACTTCCGGTTCTTGCCAGTTTCTTGGTTCTTCTCTTGTCTCTTGGTTTTCTCGAAAGCAATCTGGAGTTGCTCTTTCGACCACTGAGGCTGAGTATGTAGCTGCTGCTAGCTGCTGCTCACAGTTAGTTTGGATGATTTCCACTCTACGAGATTTTGGGTTGTTCTCTCCTACCAGAGTTCCTTTGTTTGCGACAACACCAGTGCAATTAGTGTAGGGAAAAATCCATGTCTCCATTCAAAAACCAAACACATTGATGTGCGCTTTCACTTTTTGTGGGATCAATATGAGAAAGGTATCATTGACCTTGTTCATGTTGATACCCATCATCAGTTGGCTGACATTTTCACCAAACCCCTAGATCAGTCTACTTTTGAGCGTTTACGAGGGGATTTGGGTGTTGTGTATCCTTTGTAGGATATTTTGCGTCAATTTTTCTTCTTCTTTACTCTTTTCTTGAGTCTTTTTGTGTGTGTTCATATCTTGCATATTCACATATCACACCTTTGAGCCTGCTTCTGTTATATGATTGAACTGCTTTACTTAGTCTAGCTGGTACATGCTTTTGATTACTTGTCAATGATCATTCTTTGGTTCAGTTCACTTGATATGTCTGATATCTGTCATATGCATGGCTTTTATGCTTTAAACTTGAAAAAATGATCACCATTGCTTCTGGTAACTAGCATGTGTAGGCTGAATGCTTTTGCTATCTGTTACATGCCCTGTAGCTAGTTCCTCACATAGATGCAGATATGCAACTTGGACATCTTTATGCTTTAACATGGAAAATGTGCTATAAAAATGATAAAAATCAAAAATGAATGAAAATTCCATGCCTTTTTATGCTTGAGTTGAAAAGATCCAAGTGGGTTTGCTTTGTCGCATTGCATTGTTCTGGACTGCTTACCATAGCACTTTGGTATGAACTAGGACAGTGTAGTGTATGCCAAGACCAATGTCTTAAGCTTTTGATGGTCCAGTTCTGGCCTAGGCTTGACTTGGTCGGTTAGCATAAGGTTTGACATGCAAATAACCCTTGGCAAAAATAAAAAAAGGAAAATGAAAAAGCCTGGAAATTAAAAAGACAACATGTTTGCTGAAGCACTTTGTTTTGAACAATGCTTATCTTGGTAGATATCAGTTAGCTTCTGCATCTCATGCTTTACCTTGCTTGTTAACTGGAAAATGTGGTGATGCCTTTGTTTGCAAAAACTGAAAAATGCGTGCTAATGACTTTCTTTAGATATCATCTGTTGTACTGATCATGCCATGTGTCTTAGAGAGTATGTATTTTTCTATACTTGCTAGATGTTGTAATTGCAGTTAATCATATCTGAGAAGCATGCTTTCTACACTCCACCTGCACCCTAGTTGCATTCATTGCATATTTTGAGGGGGAGTTGCATTTCAGGGGAGTTAGTGTCGTTTTAGATTGCTTGATGAGTTCACTTGTCAACAAGGGGGAGAAATTTTGGTATAAGAGTTTAAGGGGGAGTTTTGGCTTTCTCTGGGATTTGTTTCAGGGGGAGTTTTTGTCCCGTTTGTCCTTACTCTTTTGATATCCTTGTTGATGTTTCTGAGACTGCACTCGTTTTGAGCGTTTACCTTTGGTTAACCATAATGACCGTTTCTTGCTTTTGTTCGGCTTTTGGTCATTAGGGTTAAACTTTTAATTTATTTTCTTCTTCTCTGTTTTCTTGTGTTTTGTTTTCGTGTTTCCACAGTTATTCGCAGGTACTGAAGAGCAGATGAAGTGAAGTGTTGACAATGCACTCATCAAGGGGGAGATTGAGGAGCCATACTGAATAGCGTGGGCCTCATGGCTCCAGATGTGATGAGTCATTGTCAACAATAGTCAAAGAGGACTGAAAAGAGAGAGAAGACCTGCTGCGTCTGGGCCGCGTGTGACTCAGGTACACGGGCAGCGAGCGACTATCGGGCAGAGGGGTCGCGAAGTCGGGCTGGTCCAATCTGGGTACATGGGCTAGGAGCAGCAGAAGACCAACTGAGATGTTGACCAGGATTGACTCAGGTACACGGGCGGTGAGTGATTGCCGGGCTGAGAGAGCCGCGGAATCAGGCCGGCTTTGTCAGTTTCAGCGCAAAACTAACGACTGCTGATCTCGGATCTGACCGTTCTGAGGCGAAGCCGTAGCTGCTACGAAAGCTCCGCATCAGGACAAGTTACCTTTATTTAGATTTTTACTATTTTGCCTTTAGGCCCACAGTCTGTCAGTTGAGTCTGTAAAAAATCCTAAGGGCATTTCGGTCTTTTCCATTTTTATTCAGGGTCTGTAAAAAACCCTATGGGTATTTCTGCATTTTCCCATTTATTGGGCTGCCTATAAATAGGCCCCAATCCCTAGGGCTAGGTCTAACACACTTTAATCTGAAAAATCAGTGTTCACCTCGCCTACTCCTGTTTTGTGTGCGCCGCCAGTTTTGTTCTTCCTGGTGTTTTGTCCCTCTCCGCCGCCACAGTTTTTGTCTCGGTTTTCATTGCGATTGTTTTATCTAAGTCATTCAGGAGACGGCAAAAACAAGTGCTAGTTCTTATTCTCTCATCTATCATTCGTTACGCGGTGAAACTAATTTTATATCCTGTCTCGAGTTGCGTGTTCTGTTCTTTTCTCTGTTGGTTGCTGTTCATCGCCAAAAGGTTTCCGCCGATGTTCTCTTACTCATCATCCTAAGCAGTTTCTTTAAATCAAGTTTTTTATATGGTGCTGGTGCATGCATGTATAGGTTCTGCAGCTATCTATGGTCTAGAACATCATCTCTATGTTATAGCTTGCAGCAGCCTAGAACTTCTTGTTTAATTCTTTTTGCGCCTAGGTACTACAGCTAGTCTCTTTATGGGATTAGCCTTTTTGTGCAGCAGGCCACAGTAAAGCAAGTTTTGCTTGCAGCAAGGCATAGGGTCTAGCTAGTTTGCTCTAGTGCATAGCTGCAGGTTTAGCTTCACTGATTTCTTTTTCTTCGTAGCTTTCAGGCTTTGCGTGTTGTATTGCTCTTGTTTACGCAGAAAGTAGCCGCAGTCATCATGTATGTTTTTTGCCGGAGTTAACTGGTTTACACGACAGTTTTTTCGTGGTTTCGAAGTATCTGTTCGAAATATATCTTGATTCGTGCGAATGCTTCGAAGTCCTTGAGCTACTCCAAGTACAAAGCCTGCACACGTGCAGTATTTGTCTGTTAGGCAGCTGCTTAAGCTCCAGTAAAAGGTGCGGAGCTTTGCATGCGAAGTGAGCTTTGCGTTCGAAGTTTGAAATTCGGAGTTGTCTTTTTATCTTCGAACAAGTTTTTCAAAGTCTGATTTTGAAGTGCATGTACTGGTTTCGATGTTCGAACCGGGTCCTTCCAGCATTGCTTACTTCGCTGAGATTTGCACGGGTTCGAAGCTACGCAGCATACCTCGCTAGTCTTTTTGCACGAGTTCGAAGGTTCCATCAGTATTAGTTCTTGCTTCGAGGTTTATTTCTACAGCCTTCGCACAACATCTTCAAAGCACACCTCGGTTCAACGTCAACAACCTTTGTCAGACAACTGCGAAGCAGGCTTCGTCAGGTTTCAAACAGGCTGTGATTTATTTCTGTGAAGTTTTGATCTGCCATGATTTGAATGCTTTAATTATTCTGCATATTAGCACTGTTGGTGTTTCTTGTCTAGGACACTGGTCATTTCTAGGCTAGATACTTTTGGGCTTCGATGATCTGTTTACGTTTAGCTGCTTAGTCTTTTGAGGTGCGTTGGGGATTGGGAGCAGGCCATTGATTCGAAAGAATTTTTAGGTGCCCATTCACCCCCCTCTGGTCGCTATTTTCGGTCCTACAAGAGCTCCGAGGCCATGGGCGTACTCTCCATGGAGTTGACGGTGGCCAACAAGACATTGCCAACAACATTTTTCATCGTCGATGTACATTGTAACTACAACGTGCTACTCGGGCGCAACTGCATTCACGCGAATTGCTGCATTCCTTCTACTCTACACCAGTGCCTGATAAAGTGGGATGACGATGAGGTAGAGGTCATTCCCGCGGATACTTCGGCCCAAGTAGCATTGGCCAATGTATCGGTTGACGCCGTCCATAACAAAGTATAGTGTCTGTCAGGTAGAGATCTTTCGGATTACGATTTTGTTAGCGTATCTAGTGGACGTTTTGTACCAGTGTCTGTAAAGCCGGCTGGAGTAGCACGTCTCTTTTTGTATTAATAGTCATGTATAGCAAGAGTAATCTAGATTGGCTAAAGTCTCGTGTCGAGCAATATTAGTCTAGTAAAGACGGTATTGCCGAGGCCATCAGGGACTTTAGTGAAGTAGAGAAATTAGGACAAGGTTTTGCGTCGGCCGATCCCCTAGAGGAAGTTGACATAGGTAATGGTAGCATCCCGAGGCCGACTTTTGTAAACCAACATTTACAGCCTGATGAAAAGGCTGAAGTAATAAAGTTACTCTAGTCGTATGTCGATTGTTTCACATGGGAGTATATCGAGATGCCAGTACTAAGCCGCGAGCTCATGGAGCATCGGCTACCTATCAAGTCCGAATTTATGCCTTATAAGCAGCCTCCTTGTTGCTTTAACTCGGCCGTCTATGACCGAGTTAAAGAAGAAGTAGAGCGACTGCTCAAGGCTGAATTTATTAGGCCATGCAGGTACGCGAATGGGTTGCTAACATTGTGCCTGTAGAGAAGAAAGGGAGCGGCAAGATACGGGTATTCATTGATTTCAGAGATCTGAACAGAGCCACTCCAAAAGACGAGTACCGATAGCTGACATGCTGATCAACGATGCTTCAGGACACAAGGTACTGAGTTTTCTTGATGGCAATGCTGGTAATAATCAAATCTTTATGGCCGAAGAGGACATTTACGAGACTGCCTTTCGATGCCCTGGTTTTGTCGGTTTATTCGAGTGGGTCGTTATGACTTTTGGTTTGAAGAATGCTAGCGCCACGTATTAACACGCTATGAACTTAATCTTTCATGACTTACTAGGGGCTATGTTGGAAGTTTACATCGATGATGTTGTAGTCAAATCGGATGCTATGGGAAGTCATTTAGCTGATTCGAAGGTTGCTTTTGATAGGATGTGACAGTATGGTTTGAAAATGAACTCACTCAAGTGTGCTTTTGGTGTGTCGGCGGGTAAGTTCTTAGGTTTCATGATTTACGAGAGAGGCATAGAAATTGATCCTAAAAGGCTTGAGAAGACTAGAAACATTGTGGCGCCGACATGCAAGAAGGACGTGCAGAAGTTGCTAGACAAGATGAACTATTTGCGTCGCTTTATATCCAACTTGTCCAGCAAGAATGATGCCTTTGTCCCCATACTCTGGCTAAAGAACGAGGCTGAGTTCACTTGGGGGGAAAGCCAGCAAAGTGCCTTTGAGAAAATTAAGGAGTGCTTATCGTTACCGCTTGTGGTGAGGACACCCAAAGCCGAGATTCCGTTTTGGCTATACGTCGCTGTTGAAGATAGCTTGATCGGGGCCGTGCTAACTCAAGAGGTAGAAGGAAAAGTGTACATCATCACGTTCTTGAGCCACCGCCTGCTGGACACCAAAACTAGGTACGCGTTTGTGGAATGTTTGTGTTTATCACTTTATTACGCGTGCACCAAATTATGCCATTATCTTCTCCCCACTACATGTGTTGTCATTTGCCAAACCGATGTTGTAAAGCACATGATACAGAAGCCGATTCTAAGTGGAAGAATCGGAAAATGGGCTTACGCGTTGATTGAGTACGATTTGGCCTACGAACCCCTGAGAGCAATGAAGGGCCAAATCGTATCCAACTTTATAGTTGATCACCACATAGATGTCAGCCAGAGTGACAATGTTTCTCTAGTTGAAGTAGTGCCATGGAAACTTTATTTTGATGGTTTGGCTTGCAAGAGTGGCCAAGGTATTGGAGTGGTTCTCACATCACCTAATGGAATGCAGTTTGAGACTTCGGCCCATCTAGAATTTCCTTCCAGTAATAACAAAGCTGAATACGAAGCTTTATTGCTAGGTCTTGAATTACTAGAATCTGTAGGTGCTAGACATGTCCACGCATATGGTGATTCTTTGTTAGTAGTGCAACAAGTAGCTAAAAGTGCTCAATGCTTTAACGACTTGCTGAATAGTTACTTGGATAAATGTTTAGACATAGTTGCTGCTTTTGATGACTTCAAAATCTCTCACGTGTCAAGAGAAGCCAATTTAGTCACAAATGATTTGGCTTAGAAAGCATCTGGTTACCAAGTCAGGAGAGGAAAATTTTATGTACGGGAGAAGTCCATGCTTGGTCTCACTACCGAAGCTAGTGACAGTGGGCAAGCTCACCCTCCGGGTCGGACCCCTCCGACCGCCGAAGGCCACTGCACGCCGAGGTCCCTAGACTGGAGTACTCTGCCAACCGAGGGACCTGGCACTCCGGAGGCTGTAAGTCGTAGCCTCCCGCACGGTGAGGGCTCCCGGGAGTCTGAACCCTCCGGAGGGTTTCGGCCTAGCACATTCCGAATGGCCAGCCTAGCCAGGCTTCGGTAGGAGCAAGAATGGCTTAGGGGGCATCCCGAAGTTAGTAGTTTAGAAATTTTTTTAGAAGGTGAGCTAGCGAGACCCTCTGAAGCCCATAAGGGTGATTGGAGAATTCCAATCGTCCAGTATTTGAGAGACCCTAGCCAAAGGGTTGATCGGAAGGTTCGGCGACAAGCGTTCAAATTCGTGTTGATAGACGACACATTGTACCGCCGAACCATCGATGGAGTACTATTGAAGTGTTTAGACCACGAACATTCCCAGGTGGCTACGGGAGAAGTTTATGAAGGGCTTTGTGGCACTCATCAGTCGGCCCAGAAAATGAGTTGGATGCTCAAAAGAGCAGGGTTTTATTGCCCGACTATGACTGAGGATTGTTTTAAGTATTATAGAGGGTGTGAAGCATGTCAGAAGTATGGCAATATTCAGCTAGCTCCTGCCTCATTACTCAACCCTATTGTCAAGCCATGGCTGTTTTGAGGATGGGGTTTAGACTTCATCGGCCAGATTCACCCTCCTTCCTCAAAAGGGCATCGGTTCGTGTTGATGGCGATGAATTACTTCACTAAGTGGACCGAGGCCGTACCTCTCAAGAACATGACTCACAATGAGGTACGTGATTTTATCTTGAAGCACATCATAAATAGATTCGGCATTCCTCAAACTCTTACTACGGATCAAGGTAGTTCGTTTGTTTCCGGAGAAGTAAGGGACTTCGCCGAATATTATGGTATTAAGTTGATAAACTCTTCACCTTACTATGCTCAGACCAATGGTCAGGCCGAGTCTAGTAATAAAATCGTGATTAAGCTCATTAAGAAGAAAATTGAAGAGTTTCCGAAAAGGTGGCATGAAGTGCTTTCCGAGGCGCTATGTGCCTGTAAAATTGCAAACCACGGTGCTACCAAAGTCAGTCCATATGAGTTGGTATATGGACAAGAAGTTGTTCTGCCTGTAGAGGTAGATCTTGGCTCCTTAAGAGTGTTAAATCAAGATGGCTTATCGGTCAACAAGTATGAAACTCTTTTGAAGGATAATCTAGAGGAAGTGACCAATGAGAGACTAAGGTCTTTAGAAGCCATAGAGGTAGACAAGAGGAGAGTAGCTAAAGCCTACAATAAGAAGGTTAAACCAAAATCGTTTCAAGTAGGAGATTTGGTTTGGAAGACGATTTTACCCTTAGGCACGAAGAGTCCCAAATTTGGTAAATGGTCACCTAGTTGGGAAGGTCCTTTTAAGATAGCTGAAATCGCTCCTGACAATTCATACGTGTTGGAATCTCTGCAAGGAGGGTGGTTTCGAAGAGCTTTGAATGGTAGGTACTTGAAAAGGTATTTCCCAAGTGTGTGGAAAACAACGTGAAAGGTGTCGAAAAGACGATATGGATGGTATCGTCTTCAGCTCGTTATGCTTTTTGTTCACTCAGTTCACTAAAAGGAAGGGGGCATGTGTTGATAGCAAAAAATGGCATCAATGGCTGAGATTGTCAAAATATCAATTTTGGTGATTTGGGCGAAAAATACACATGTTCGGGGTCAGGCCAAAGCCCTACAGGGCCGAAAGTCCATTAGGCTATGGGCTCCGAAAGCCTCTGGCCAGCCCACGGCCTTCAGCCAGGAAGCCTTCAGAGGCCCACGCCATAGAAGCTTCAGCCTAAGGAGTAGGCTTCGATGGTCCTGGCCGAAGCCCACTTCGGCAGAGACAGAGTTGGATACAATTCCGGCTAAGTTTTATCTCTATCCAAGCCGAATTATAGCAGATTAGATCAGAAGTTTGGCCCCTATAAATAGAGAGGTGAGGCCAGCTCAGAGGCCCCCCCACACAAATAAAACACAAAGCCCTAGCTTTGATCGCATTTATTTACCTTTACTTTTCTATACCTCTTCGTGGGTTTTCCTAGAAGCCCTCCGCCGGCCACTTCGGAATAGTGGTAATCCTTGTTACTTTGCTTGTGAAGTATCCGTTAATCTACATAATAGATTGCTATCGCCTTGTTACTTCACCTGTGAAGTATCCGCTAATCTGCGTAACAGATTGCTACCTTCGCTACCAGTGCAACACTTAGCAGAATTCGGTCCTCGGGCCGAATTAGTACTTCGAATCTCATCTGTTATAGGTCACCTACGTTCAGAGCTACTTCATCAGAGGCGTCCGAGGCTGAGAGATTGGTTTCGGAGGTTGCCAGAACACCCTTCGGTGAGACTACAGGCTTCGACTACATGCTTTGCTCGCACACTTCATCACTACGGGCTTCGCCACGCTCATACTCTGCTCGGGACGAAGTTATTCTTACATGTTGCGCTCGGATCATTACTCGTCGGAGCCTTCAGAGGGTACCTTCGAACAGATGCTCCGAAGTACCCTTCGGCTTAGAAACTTCATCAACTTGGAGATGAACTTCTGTTTTGATGCTGATGAATTGACTTTGCCTGTTGATCTTAAAAACCCCAGGGATGAAGTATTCCCCCCCAACAGCATCCCCTCGAATACGCTTATCCAATTTAACCTGTGTAGCAGGAGAGCAGTATACGCAAGAAATATTTTCATACTCAGGGACTTAGAAAAATTTGAAGGTATTACAGTTATTCGAAGGGTATTTGACATCAAAGTATCTCCGATGAAAACTTCGAACTGGGAATGTTGTGTGAACGTTTCGCATGGAAATGAACTGTTACGGAGGCGAAACATCGTGAAGATCCGTTAATTTTGAGTCGTTACCCTTCAAGTAGCTGTTAGGCTCCTGGAAAAAGTAACGGTCAAAACTTTACCGTGGGTTCACACCTTTCTACTTCCTGGTCCCACCTATCAGCGACAGAAGTCAAACCTGCAATGTGAACGCATGCCCGAAGCGTAGTAACTAGCGGAAAAGCTATAAAAGGGGGGTCGAAGCCCATCAAAATTTTTTATAAAGCTTGTTTTCTAAGCCTCCTTTCTTCAACCTCCCAACTTTCCCCAATCCTTTGAGCAATCAAACCATATAGAGGACCAGCGCAACTGTGCCGGCGGCAGCGGGAACTCTAGCGCAGAGGCGGGCGTGGGCCGCTTCAGCAGTGGCAGCCATGTCTAGAGCTCCGGGGAGTTCTTGGCCAAAGAACCCACGGGAGCTCTGCCCACCGTCCAAGAAGCCAATGTCGTAGAGCTTCATCCTAGGACAATCGACGAGCACGGTGGACTCCATTGAGGACGCGGTGAACGGGAAGCTGGGCCCCGGAATGGGGACTCGAGTCCCGGGAACGGAGTCGACCCCGAAGCCACGGAGCGGGGAAGTAGTAGTCTTCGAGGCTTTCTTCGAAGCTGGACTAGGACTCCCTGCCATTAATTTCCTGTCAGATGTACTGGATATGTTCCATGTTACCTTGCCACAGTTGTCCCCCAATGCCATAGCAAGACTGGCCATCTTCGAATGGGCTCTTTGGGTGGAAGGATGCGAAGGAAGATCGAAGTTCTTTGCCTCCACCCACGAGGCCTCCTGCCAACCGAAGCCACAGGATGGACCCGGAGACACCAAGTTGCTTACGGCGTTCAGAAGTGTCAACTTCCAGCTTCGGAAGCAGCATACGCAACATTTCCCAGCGAAGGCCATCAACGACCGGTGGTACACCAACTGTATCCTCCAGTGGTTCTACACCGAAGTTGGAGAGGACTCCATCCTCGCACGGCCCCTTCAAGAGATCTGGTTCTGGAAGAAGGCCGAGGTTACTCCGAACCCAAGCCTGCTTTCAACGCGGCTTGGGATGCTTTCTTCAATAGCCAGCCATATGAGCATGCGGGATCTGGCGGAGGAATTCATCGCCCTCCGGATCCCGCCTCTCGGAGTTGATTGGCCAATTGTGTTTCAAAACGCTTTGGAGGGGGAGCTTCTAATCTTAGGTAAGTCTTCGCCTTTTATACATTAACACATTAGAAAATAGATAACATACTTAATAAAATGCTACCTCTTTTCAATGGCTCCTTTGGCGCTATCTCCAGAGCAGATTGGTAAGGCCACCGAACGGGTTCTCGGAGCCCCTACGGTGGTGGAGAAACAATGAAGGGTGGAGCTGGTGGGAAGCTGGGAAGGCTTCAACAGGGTGTGGAGTGCTCTCGGGATGGAGCCTCCCCCTCTACCGGACTTCGACTCAACCGGAGTGGCCCCTAGGAAGAGGAAAGCCACCGTCGAGCCCTCAAAGAAGGCCACCAAGACCCCCATCAAGAAGGGGAAGAAGATGACGAAGCCTCCTCCTCAACCAACTCCAGTGTCCTCGCCTTCCTCTCTGGACATTCAAATCTCCTCTTCGGAGGGATCAGAAGAGAGAAACTCCAATGTCCAGATGGGGAAGGCCCTCGAAGACTATCTTTTGGAAGATAGCGAAGACGAGTCCCCTAGTGCAGCTAAAGACCCCCCTCAGGAAGCTACGGTAGCCGATACAGCACATTCCTCCGAGCCTGCCATAGCCGGCTCAGGACTTGAGTTAGCGATTCCTAACTCACCCATGGCTGGGTAATAGTGCCGAAGATTGGGATGTCTGCAGCAACTGCACCGGAGCAGACTTCGGGGGATGACCTCAAAGAATACCTCTGGATGTACGAAGTCTTGGATGATCCCACAATTCTCCCCCAAGGCACGGATGAAGGTATACCTCGAAGCTTTTACCTTTAAAATTCCTGCAATAATTATTATACACAAATATTCATTGGATACCTTAATTTTTGTAGGTGCGTCGAGGAGCGGCATGGCTCCGACCACCGATGGAGCTTCGGCTTCACTTGGAGTCGGGGCTTCGGCTGATGTAGTGGCTCCGATGATTGGAGCTGTCTCGGGTGAAGCAATTTTGACTGAGGGGGCAACGGTCGAAGGAGGATATACTTTAGCCGAAGTTCTAGCTCCAACTTTCGTGCCAGGGAGGGGCAAGAGTATGACGAGCTTCGGCCCCCTCCCTACCTTGATGGTGACACCCTCCTACAATGACCCTTCGGCGAGCAACTCGGAGGAGGAGGTTGCGGTAGATGATCGTCGGGCCTTGTCCTGGCTTCCTCTGCTGGCTTCGTTCTTGGAGCAACAGATAGGGCTCCGGATGCTTCTGGAGCCTTTGGCGGACAAAGGCCAAGAAGTCACAAGCTCCGAACTGGTCTCCATTTTAAGCGAAGCCAGAGCACCAGAGCTCGATTTGGCCCTCGAAAGGGCTGCCCTTCAGGTATGCAGCATACAACAAGTGTATTTAATTAATAAATGAAATCACTTGGTACTTACTTTGCTTTTTTATAGAAATTCATCCTTGCTAGAGCGGCAGCGACTTCCAATGAGCTCAAAACTAATCGGCTCAAAAGGAAGGTTACTACCCTCTAGTCCGCCCTTAAAAGCTCCGAACACAAAATGTTGCGACTGGAGGAGGAGCTCCTTGAGGAGCGGAGGGCCAGGGCTATCACCGATGAAGCACTTTGGGCCGAGCAGCAGAACAACACTGCACTCAAGGCTTCGATCCAAGAGACCGAGGCTGAGTGTGTGGTGCTAAGAGCAGAGGTCGAGAAGCTCCGGCAAGCAGCAGCAAATTCTAGCGCACAATTGGTGGAGCTCCAAGACTCAGTCAAACAAGCTATGGCCTAGAAGAGTACTTTAGTATCCAGGATAGCCGAAGTATCTGTTGCTGCTTCTGAGCTGGAGGCGGCGGAAATGAAGCAAGCCACCATTGCGGAGCATACCATGGACACCCTCCGGGGTACCTTGGAATACTTTGGCACAATGTGCCCTTCGTCTTCAGCTGTGGCGAGCGAGCCCCTTTGAGGAGCCATGCTGAATAGCGTGGGCCTCATGGCTCTAGAAGTGATGAGTCATTGTCAACGATAGTCAAAAAGGACTGAAGAAGAGAGGAGATCTGCTGTTTCATGGGCCGCGTGTGACTCAGGTATACGGGCAGCGAGCGACTGTCGGGCAGAGGAGGCTGCGAAGTCGGGCTGGTCCAATCCGGGTGCATGGGCCAGAAGCAGTAGAAGACCCACTAAGCTGTTGACCAGGACTGACTCAGGTACACGGGCGGTGAGCGATTGCCGGGCTGAGAGAGCTGCGGGGTCGGGCCGGCCCAATCCGGGTACCTGGTGCAAAGCTGGTGGAGGCTTTGTCAGTTTCGGCGTAAAACTGACAACCGTTGATCTTGTATCCGACTGTCCAGAAGAGAAGCCGTAGTCGCTACGAAAACTTAGCTTCCGGATAAGTCATCTGTAACTCTAGGCCCACAGTCAGTCTGTCGTGTCTGTAAAAATACCTAAGGGCAGTAGAGTCTTTTCCTTTATTTTTGAGTCTGTAAAAACCCTAAGGGGCAGGTAGAATATTCCTAGTGTTGGGCTGCCTATAAATAGGACCCCAACCCCTAGGGTTTGGACTACCCTTTTGCTGAAATTGAATACCACTCTATTGGGTCATTTTGCCTCTCACGTTTTCTCTCTCATCTCCTCTTCCTTGCTTGCGCCGCCAGGGAGTCCTCCCACTGTGTTGCTTGCCTTGCTTTTAATGTTGCACTAAATGCTCTACTTCTGTGTGTGCTGCATCTGTAAGGTTTTTAATGACTCGATTTCACATTCAGAGCAAGTTTCTCTGTGATTTTTGAGCCCTTGTAGGCTTCGGCTGATGTGAAGAAGCTTCTGTTCTTCACAGCAGAGTACTAGTTCTTGCATTTTGCAAGTAGTACTCCACTGTAACTACAGTACTCCTGCGCCAGCTTTTTACTTTTACTGCTCCACTTTTCGATCGGGTTGAGAGGACTAAAATCGCTTTTCTGACTGTCTCTGCGAAGTCATCCTTCTCTGTTCGAAGCCCCTCAGCTCCGTGAGGCAGGCTTCGATCCGACCATACTCGAAGGCTTCGTTTCAATCTTCGAACTTTGTTTTGTATTCTGTGCTGCTATGCTTCGAAGCATTTTTCTGATCGACAGCATTACATACTTCGAACAATAGCGCGAAGGGGCTTCGGCCCTATCTGTTCGAAGTCCATACTTCGACACGTTTCAAGGTTGGGTTCGAAGCTTGTGGCTCCGCTAGGCCTCGCACTGATTTCTGTGTAGCGTGTCACCCTTCGCCTCTCTTTTCGGAGCTTGCTCTTTTTGAAGGTAGAGCATTGGCTTCGGACTTGCTTTTCTGTCGCGTGACAGGCTTCGCTTCTTTGTTCGAAGGTTGTGTGTTTGTGTGTTGTCTTCGAAGCTTTGTGTTCGAAGTTTCGTGTTCGAAGGTTTAGCTTCGAGGCTTTCGGTTCGAAGTACGTTCGAGGTCTTGTCTTCGAAGTGCATACTTCGAAGCAGGCTCCGGCTCTGTTTTACTTCGCTCCGAAGCTCGTGAGTCGAAGCTGTGTGCAGAGACTTGTCTTCGGAGTGCATACTTCGAACCAAGCTCCGGCACTGTTTTTACTTCGCTCCGAAGTACACTTCGCTTCTTATCTCTTCGAACTAGCCTAGACAGTGACACCTTCGGACAGACTCCGTCACCAACCTCCGAAGCATACCTCGACGTGCGAAGGGGGCTTCGCCAAGTACAGAACAGGAGACAACTTTGGACAGTAACTTCTCTTTTCACTTTATACATACTTAGATCATTTCATTGAGAAGTTTAGGCCTGTTACAACTTGTTTATCTGCCTAGTAGCACCTTTTTAGTTTTACACTGTTTATCATCAGATGCTCCTAGGTTAGAAACCTTTAGACTTAGGCCTTCTGTTTATTTTCTGCTGCGTAGTATTTTTGAGGTGCGTTGGGTATTGGGAGCAGTCCATTGATTCGAAAGAATTTTTAAGGCGCCCATTCACCCCCCTCTGGTCGCTACTTTCGGTCCTACAAGTGGTATCAGAGCCTGGTTAGGGTTTTTCCATACCTTAACCGGTTCTAAACCCCGGTAGTGACCATGACGTCTCCTGGCAAGGTCCCGTCCTTGGAAGCCTATGGCTATAATTATTGGAAGACTCGCATGCGAGCTTATCTAATGAGCCAGGGTTCGGACATATGGGACATTTGCGTTCACAGCACGTTTGTCATTTTGCCAGTCGCTGAGCACGGTACTGCTGGTATCATTGCTCAGCATCTGAGCAACAGTAAGGCTGTGAATATTTTGTTTTCTGGTTTAGGTCCCACTGAATTTGAGCGAGTGAGTCATCTCTCCACTGCGAGAGAGATCTGGGCTACCCTCAAGGCACACCATGAGGGAACAGCACAGGTCAAGGCTCGGCTCTATCAGACCTACCGGCGTGAATATGAGAACTTCACACAGAAGCCGGGTGAATCTGTTGAGGCTTTGTTTGGTCGCTTTCAGTCGATCATTAACAAGCTTCGGGACAACAAGGCTGAGGGTGCTCAGTTAGTCTCAGATCACGAGCAGGCGCTCAAGGTTCTTCATACCTTGGACCCAAAGATCTGGGAGATCAAGGTATCATCTATCGTTGAGAGTACTTCTTACGATACCTTGACCATTTCTGAGTTGTTTAGCAAGCTGAAGGCCACTGAGGTAGATATCCAGTTGAGATCAAATCTCACTGGCTCTGGATCAAAATCCCTGGCCCTTGCTACACCTTCTGTTGATCCCTCTGCTGTGAGTTGTGCTGGGTTCTCTTTGATGTCTATCACTGAGGACCAGCTTGAGTTATTGGGAGATGATGATTTGTGTCTCTTTAACAACCGGGTGCGTCGTGTCTATGATAAAAGAATGTTCAAAAGACACGGCACAAAATCCGGATGCTTTGAATGTGGTGATCCAGGACACTTCATCGCCGACTGCCCCAAGCGCAGTGGATACAAGAAGGGCGCCGGTAGCAGCTTCCACGACTCCGGCAAGCATGAGAGCCCCTCCTTCAACAAGGGCAAGCCGAAGACTCGGTTCTTCAAGAAGGCCCTGAAGGATTACCGGCGAGAGAACAAGAAGCGCGACAAGGCCTTCTTCGCCGAGATGGAGAAGAGCTACTCCAAGAGATCCACGTCTTCTTCCTCTTCATCGAGCTCAAGTGATGAGGAGATCACCATCAAGAAGGGGAAGGACAAGGACGATCCGGCGGGCCTCTGCTTCATGGCTTTCGGAGACAAGCCGAAGAGCCGCTCACTCCAACGCCGAAGATCCCGCAAGAGCTTCTGCTCCATGGCTCTTGGGGATAGAGAAGAAAAGAGCTCCTCCGACGACTCCGACGACGACGATAGCAAGGTATCATCTTATGAGCGCGAGATTGTAGATTTACTTGAGAGCAATCGTCAGGAGTTGAAGTATCGGGAGAAACTGCTTAGAGGGGCTAAGAAAAGGATAGACGAGTTAGAGAGTGAGCTTGCCGTGGCCAACGGTAGGATTGAGAGTCTATCCTCTTCTCCTTGCTTGGGTGATAGCAGTGAGTGCCCGAAGTGTGAGGTGCTTCTGTGCGACCTGTCGACTTTGAAGTCCAGGTACACAGAAAGGGTTGATGAGAGGGACGCTTTGGCCACTAAGCTTGAAAGCGCTCAGCAGGAGCTAAAAGATGCTCAAGCCACTGTCGTCGCACCCTGTGTTGATTGCCCATCTCATCTAGCTGCCTTAGCTGAGCTGAAATCCAAGGGCAATGAGCATTTGGGTGATTTGGAGAGGTTGAGAGCTGAGCTTGCCCAGACTAGGCTAGAGCTTGAGACACTGTCAGTTCCACCCATTGTTTGTGAGAACTGTCTGTCTCTTAGAATGGAGTTGATTAAGCTAAAAGCCGGAAAGTCTGTCCAAGTAGAGAGTGAGTGTGAGACCTGCTTGTCTCAGGTGGAGGTTCTAGCTTCCTTGAGAGAGGAGCTAGCAGATTCTCAGAATGAGAACTTTTACCTCCGTTCTATCCTGAGTTGGATCAGTGCCAGAGAGCCACAGCTTGGCATGATGATCCAGCAGTTCAAGAGGAAGGATGGGTTTGGAGTAGGTTACACCTACACCAAGGCTGACTTTGAGAGTGCCCTCAGCCGGGCAGTGGAGTGGAGTAAAATGACTCCAGAGCAGAGGTATCCCAAGACTCACTCCACTGAGACCTCCCAGGCTTGTCAGCCCAAGGATGGAGTGATCCATGAACCAACCAAAGCTCCACCCAAGAAACCTATCTGGGTTCCTAAGCCCAAACACCTCCACTCCTCTTTAGATTCTCTTCCTGGACCCTCTCAGCCCAAGAAGACCACACCAAACACTACCAAGCCCAAGAACCCCAAGCCTCAACCACATCCCAAGAAGCCTACCTATCATTGTGAGTATTGTCAGAGAGACGGGCATCTTGCGGAATTTTGCTTCAGGAGGAAGCGGGTTGAGAGAGCAGAGAGGGCTCGTAGTGATCAGGTGCAGTTCTACCAGCAGGGTGGTAGACTGCGTGTTCCTCGGCGCGGGGAGAGGCTGGAGGCCAGGCCGCGTCGTGTAGGTGGTGGTAGAGGAGACGGCTTTCTTGCCCGTGCTCCAGTTGGTGGTGTTCATTCCGGCAGAGTTCCAGACCGAGTTGGCTACGGTTCTGGACCTCGTGGCCGTAGGGTTAGGAAAAACCGTGGACCGCGCTTTGAGCCGCGTTTTGGTCCAAACTTCTTTGATGGTTTTCGCTTTCCATCTTTTGAGCAGATGGCTCGACACTGGTTTAGCTCTTTTGCTAAACCTGGTGCCGGACCATTTGCTCCCACTTACAGACATTGATTGTGCAGGACCGAGGACTGGAGGATATTTGGATCATGGACTCAGGATGCTCTCGCCACATGACGGGACATCGCAGATGGTTCTCCAGTCTCACTCCCCCGAGCTCCAAAGAGTACATCACATTCGGGAACAGCGGTCAAGGGAAAGTAAGTGGCATAGGCTCAATCAGCATCTCAGACCATTTCTCTTTAAAGAATGTTGCTTTGGTTAAAAATCTGAACTTTAATTTAATATCTGTTTCGCAACTTCTTGAAGATGGTTTTGAGGTGCGTTTTAAGAAGGGCAATTCTTCTGTGGTTGATTCTAGAGGGTCTTTGGTTTGTCAGATTTTACCCTTCGGTAAAGTTTTTCGAATTGACTTCTCTAGTTCTTTTGGTCCTTCTCGCTGTTTGATTGCTGGATCTTCTTCTGAGCTCTGGAAGTGGCATAGGAGGTTAGGTCATTTGAGCTTTGATTTGCTAAGTCAGGTTAAGCTCTATGGACCTCATCCGAGGATTGCCCAAGCTTAAAATGGAGAAGGATCTAGTTTGTCATCCTTGTCGTCATGGGAAAATGGTTGCCGCTTCTCACTCACCTGTGACTCAGGTGATGACTACGTATCCAGGCGAGCTTTTACATTTGGACACTGTGGGTCCAGCTCGGGTACGCTCAGTCGGTGGGAAGTGGTATGCACTTGTGATTGTTGACGACTTTTCTCGTTTCTCGTGGGTTTTCTTTTTGGAGTCTAAGGATGAAACTTTTCAATTTGTCCATGACCTGATTTTGAAGCTGAAGAATGAGAACAATGGTCGGATGCGAGCAATTCGCTCCGACAACGGCTCTGAGTTCAAGAACTCTCAGTTCGTCAGCTTCTGTGGTGATCAGGGTCTGGACCATCAGTTTTCTTCTCCTTACACTCCCCCACAGAACGGCGTTGTGGAACGAAAGAACCGCACGCTAGTTGAGATGGCCAGGACGATGCTCGACGAGCACATGACTCCTAGGCGTTTTTGGGCTGAAGCCATGAACACGGCTTGCTATCTGGCCAACCGCATTTTTCTTAGAGCTTACATTGGTAAGACATCATATGAGTTGCGGTTTGGCAGACAGCCCAAGGTGACCCACTTGCGAGCGTTTGGCTGCAAGTGCTTTGTGCTCAAGAAGGGAGGGCATTTGGACAAGTTTGAGTCTCGATGCTGGGATGGTATTTTTCTTGGTTATGCATTGCATTCTCGAGGCTTCCGTGTTTGGAACCTCGAATCCCAGCTGCTTGTCGAGACGTGTGAGGTTTCTTTTGATGAGTCCTTGCCTTCTTTGACTCCTTCTTTTGAGCTTTCTGGTGATGATGAGCTCGGAGAGTCCATCTTCGAGGAAGATGAGGATACTCCAGCTGCTGTTGAGGGCGGGCCTTCTGCATCCCCCGCAGAGCCCACATCTTCTGTGACTTCGACTGATGATGAGGGCGGACCTCTGATCACTTCTTCCACTTCGATCGAGCCCATTCAGTCGAGTCCAGAGGTGCCAGCTGCTGACTCCGGTGAGGTGACTTCAGATCACCAGGGAACCCGAGCAGTGCAGCGTGACCACCCCTCAGAGCTCATCATTGGTGATTTGACTGAGAGGACTTTGCGTTCTTCTGCCTCTTTCGCTGTGTTTGCTGAATCTGCGTTTGTTGCATCTTTTGAGCCCAGAGACATTTCTCATGCTCTTTCTGATTCTAATTGGATTAATGCTATGCAAGAAGAGCTTGAGAATTTTGTCCGCAATCGGGTTTGGACACTAGTTGAGCCGCCACCAGGATGCAACCCCATAGGTACCAAGTGGGTATTCAAGAACAAACAAGGTGAAGATGGGGTTGTGGTGCGCAACAAAGCTCGACTAGTTGCCCAGGGTTATTGCCAAAAGGAAGGTATTGACTTTGAAGAAACCTTCGCTCCTGTTGCCCGTCTTGAGTCCATTCGTATTCTTCTAGCTTTTGCCGTTTCGAAGGGTTTTAAGCTTTTTCAAATGGACGTTAAGAGTGCTTTTCTGAACGGGTTCATAGAGGAGGAAGTATATGTTAGGCAACCCCCCGGTTTTGAGAACCCTAAGTTTCCTCGACATATTTTTAAGTTGCATAAAGCTTTATATGGGTTGAAGCAAGCCCCCAGGGCTTGGTATGACCGGTTAAAGCAGTTTTTGTTGGGGAAGGGCTTTGTGATGGGTTCTGTGGATAAAACTCTTTTCTTGCTCAGAGATGCTTCAGATTTTTTAGTTGCTCAGATTTACGTGGACGATATTATCTTTGGCGGTACTACTGATTCTCTTGTGTCCAAGTTTTCTGAGCAGATGCACAGTGAGTTTGAGATGAGCCTCATGGGTGAGCTCAAGTATTTCTTAGGGCTCCAGATCAAGCAGACCAAGGACGGCACCTTCATCCACCAAGGTAAGTATACTCGTGACATGCTTAAGAAATTTGACTTTGGTGGTGAATTGAAGCCGCAGATGACCCCGATGGGTACTTCTGGGGGTTTGGACAAGGACGAGAGCGGTGTCAAGGTCAATGAGAGAGAGTTTCGAGGGATGATAGGTTCGCTGCTGTACTTAACAGCAACAAGACCAGACATACAGTTCGCCGTGGGACTTTGCGCGCGTTTTCAGTCTTCACCACGCGCGTCTCACCGGCAGGCTGTCAAGCGCATTTTTAGGTATCTCACCTATGCGCCTGATCTAGGTCTTTATTATTCAGCATCATCATCACTTGATTTATCTGGCTTTTCGGACGCCGACTTTGGTGGGTGCCGGTTGGATCGCAAGTCGACTTCCGGTACTTGCCAGTTTCTTGGTTCTTCCCTTGTATCTTGGTCTTCTCGAAAGCAATCTGGAGTTGCTCTTTCGACCACAGAGGCTGAGTATGTAGCTGCTGCTAGCTGCTGCTCACAGATGATTTGGATGATTTCCACTCTTCGAGACTTTGGGTTGCTCTTTCCTACCAGGGTTCCATTGTTTTGCGACAGCACGAGTGCTATTAGTGTAGGGAAAAACCCATGTCTCCATTCAAAAACCAAACATATTGATGTGCGCTTTCACTTCTTGCGGGATCAATATGAGAAAGGTGTCATTGACCTTATTCATGTTGATACCCATCATCAGTTGGCTGACATTTTTACCAAACCCCTAGATCAGTCTACATTTGAGCGTTTACGAGGGGATTTGGGTGTTGTGTATCCTTTTTAGGATATTTTGCGTCAGTTTTTCTTTGCTCTTTACTCTTTTCTTGAGTCTTTTTGTGTGTGTTCATATCATACATATTCACATATCACACTTTAGAGATGCTTTTGTTATATGATTGAACTACTTTACTTATTCTAGCTGGTATATGCTTTTGATTACTTGTCAATGATCATGCTTTGTTTCAGTTCGCTTGATATGTCTGATATCTGTCATATGCATGGCTTTTACGCTTTCAACTTGAAAAATGATCACCATTGCTTCTGGTAACTAGCATGTGTAGGCTGAATGCTTTTGCTATTTGTTACATGCCTTGTAGCTAGTTCATCACATAGATGCAGATATGCAACTTGGACATCTTTATGCTTTAACATGGAAAATGTGCTATAAAAATGATAAAAATCAAAAATGAATGAAAAATTCCATGCCTTTTTGTGTTTAAGATTGAAAAGATCCAAGTGGGTTTGCTTTGTCGCACTATATTGTTCTGGATTGCTTACCATAGCACTTTGGTATGAACTAGGACAGTGTAGTGTATGCCAAGACCAATGTCTTAAGCTTCTGATGGCCCAGTTCTGGCCTAGGCTTGACTTGGTCGGTTAGCATAAGGTTTGACATGCAAATAACCCTTGGCAAAAATGACAAAGGAAAATGAAAAAGCCTGAACTTTAAAGGGATAACAAGTTTGCTGAAGCACTTTGTTTTGAACAATGCTTATCTTGGTAGATATCAGTTAGCTTCTGCATCTCATGCTTTACCTTGCTTGTTTACTAGACAATGTGGTGATGTTTTTATTTGCAAAAATTGACAAATGCGTGCTAAATGACTTTCTTTAGATATCATCTCTTGCACTGATCAAGCCATGTGTCTTAGACAGTATCTCTTTTGCTATACCTGTTAGATACTGTATTTGTAGTCAATCATATCTACGAAGCATGCTTTCTACACTCCACCTGCACCCCAGCTGCATTCACTGCATATTTTGAGGGGGAGTTGCTTTTCAGGGGGAGTCTGTGTCTCTTTTGAGTGCTTGATGAGTTCACTTGTCAACAAGGGGGAGAAAATTTGGGATCAGAGTTTAAGGGGGAGTTCTTACTCTGTTGATATCCTCGTTGTTCTGCAATCGCACTCATTTTGAGCTTTTGCGTTTTGGTTAACCATAATGACCACCTCTTGCTTTTGTTCGGCTTTTGGTCATTTAGGTTAAACTTTTACCTCATTTCTTCTTCTTCTTTGTTTTCTTGTGTTTTGTTTTCGTGTTTCCACATTTGTTCACAGGTGTTGAAGAGCTGAGATTTGAGGAGTGTTGACAATGCACTCATCAAGGGGGAGATTGAGGAGCCATGCTGAATAGCGTGGGCCTCATGGCTCTAGAAGTGATGAGTCATTGTCAACGATAGTCAAAAAGGACTGAAGAAGAGAGGAGATCTGCTGTTTCATGGGCCGCGTGTGACTCAGGTATACGGGCAGCGAGCGACTGTCGGGCAGAGGAGGCTGCGAAGTCGGGCTGGTCCAATCCGGGTGCATGGGCCAGAAGCAGTAGAAGACCCACTAAGCTGTTGACCAGGACTGACTCAGGTACACGGGCGGTGAGCGATTGCCGGGCTGAGAGAGCTGCGGGGTCGGGCCGGCCCAATCCGGGTACCTGGTGCAAAGCTGGTGGAGGCTTTGTCAGTTTCGGCGTAAAACTGACAACCGTTGATCTTGTATCCGACTGTCCAGAAGAGAAGCCGTAGTCGCTACGAAAACTTAGCTTCCGGATAAGTCATCTGTAACTCTAGGCCCACAGTCAGTCTGTCGTGTCTGTAAAAATACCTAAGGGCAGTAGAGTCTTTTCCTTTATTTTTGAGTCTGTAAAAACCCTAAGGGGCAGGTAGAATATTCCTAGTGTTGGGCTGCCTATAAATAGGACCCCAACCCCTAGGGTTTGGACTACCCTTTTGCTGAAATTGAATACCACTCTATTGGGTCATTTTGCCTCTCACGTTTTCTCTCTCATCTCCTCTTCCTTGCTTGCGCCGCCAGGGAGTCCTCCCACTGTGTTTCTTGCCTTGCTTTTAATGTTGCAGTAAATGCTCTACTTCTGTGTGTGCTGCATCTGTAAGGTTTTTAATGACTCGATTTCACATTCAGAGCAAGTTTCTCTGTGATTTTTGAGCCCTTGTAGGCTTCGGCTGATGTGAAGAAGCTTCTGTTCTTCACAGCAGAGTACTAGTTCTTGCATTTTGCAAGTAGTACTCCACTGTAACTACAGTACTCCTGCGCCAGCTTTTTACTTTTACTGCTCCACTTTTCGATCGGGTTGAGAGGACTAAAATCGCTTTTCTGACTGTCTCTGCGAAGTCATCCTTCTCTGTTCGAAGCCCCTCAGCTCCGTGAGGCAGGCTTCGATCCGACCATACTCGAAGGCTTCGTTTCAATCTTCGAACTTTGTTTTGTATTCTGTGCTGCTATGCTTCGAAGCATTTTTCTGATCGACAGCATTACATACTTCGAACAATAGCGCGAAGGGGCTTCGGCCCTATCTGTTCGAAGTCCATACTTCGACACGTTTCAAGGTTGGGTTCGAAGCTTGTGGCTCCGCTAGGCCTCGCACTGATTTCTGTGTAGCGTGTCACCCTTCGCCTCTCTTTTCGGAGCTTGCTCTTTTTGAAGGTAGAGCATTGGCTTCGGACTTGCTTTTCTGTCGCGTGACAGGCTTCGCTTCTTTGTTCGAAGGTTGTCTGTTTGTGTGTTGTCTTCGAAGCTTTGTGTTCGAAGTTTCGTGTTCGAAGGTTTAGCTTTGAGGCTTTCGGTTCGAAGTACGTTCGAGGTCTTGTCTTCGAAGTGCATACTTCGAAGCAGGCTCCGGCTCTGTTTTACTTCGCTCCGAAGCTCGTGAGTCGAAGCTGTGTGCAGAGACTTGTCTTCGGAGTGCATACTTCGAACCAAGCTCCGGCACTGTTTTTACTTCGCTCCGAAGTACACTTCGCTTCTTATCTCTTCGAACTAGCCTAGACAGTGACACCTTCGGACAGACTCCGTCACCAACCTCCGAAGCATACCTCGACGTGCGAAGGGGGCTTCGCCAAGTACAGAACAGGAGACAACTTTGGACAGTAACTTCTCTTTTCACTTTATACATACTTAGATCATTTCATTGAGAAGTTTAGGCCTGTTACAACTTGTTTATCTGCCTAGTAGCACCTTTTTAGTTTTACACTGTTTATCATCAGATGCTCCTAGGTTAGAAACCTTTAGACTTATGCCTTCTGTTTATTTTCTGCTGCGTAGTATTTTTGAGGTGCGTTGGGTATTGGGAGCAGTCCATTGATTCGAAAGAATTTTTAAGGCGCCCATTCACCCCCCCCTCTGGTCGCTACTTTCGGTCCTACACCCTTGAATGGAAGCTGAAGATGATCCAAGCGGTGACGAAGCTAATGATGGGCTCCAGGGTTCGCTACGGAGAGATCTTCGGGCATGTTGCCGGAATCGGAGTCCTTCGTCATATCGAAGCCCTTGGAATTTATGTTGCTACGGAGGGGGGTTCAACGCCTGTAGGCTTCACCGACGAAGACCTGTTGCACCCTTCTCTATATGTAGCCTCTGCTTGGGAAGCTTTCCGGGCAATCTAGAAAACGGACCACAAAGCTGCAGCCAAAGCTTGGATCGACGAGGCTCGCCGGCAGAAGCAAGCTCAGACGAAGCCTCCGCTTCCGACTTCACCGGCTCCAACCCCGCCTGCCCCACCAGCCGACCCGTCGGTTTTTCTTTATAGGGTGCTTAAGCATGTACAGAAAATCTTGTATAGCCCCTTATATTAATGAATGAAAAGTTTATAAACGAGGAGTCTTTATTTGGATGTTTATTCTTATGTTTTTACATGCCCTTCGGAACTCAACTTCGAAGTACTAGAACCTAGCAAAGGGCTCCGCCAGCAGTGGGCTGTCCTCGAAGGCTTAAGACCGTATCGACGCTCAAGCTTCTCCGTTCCTCGGGGAGATCAAGGGGAAATATCACCTGAAGTCCATCATGAAGTCTTAGCTTGTATTAAAGAAGAGGATAAGGAAGTAACATCTTCGTCCGCCGAATACATAGATTGGTCTGATTCGGAGTACCAAGCTGAAGACCCTGCAGAGGCTAGCTCCAAAAGACTTCTATCTTGGGCTAAACTTCAAGAGGAGCAGAAAAAATTGCGAGCTTCGAAGAAGAAAAGCACTCGGACCAAGAGGAAAGTTTTGAAAACTCTGGGCTCTGAAGACCAAGATGGTCCTAGCAATAGCTCTAGAGGTCGAAGGGGTCTCCGTTTTTATCTAGTCTTAGACCAAAATTTCTCTTGATGTAATACAATATGATTATCCAATTAATATAATTTGTTTTGGAAGCATCTCTTGTTTGTTCCTTATTCCCTGCCCCTCCTTGTGGGTTGGGGACCGTACGTGTTGCGATAGGGTCCGTCGGACACAATGATTGATATAACAATCTGATGCTTCTCACAACACTTGGTAATCATACTTCACTCTTTCGTAGAGTTCTTCGAACTATACATTCGTATTTTGATGTTTATAAGTTTCGGAGATAAGTTTACCCTTGTAGGCTCCAATAGTGGTCGCTTAGGACTTTAAAAGTGCTTCATCGGGCCGGAGCCTTGAAACCTTATTGTGTGGTCACCTTTGACTCTATTACAGATGCTTTGAACCCGTAGGCTAGAAATCTGTTCTTTTATAGTCCTTAGACTCTTCTACAAATCCTAACAAGCCAGAGCCTAGAATCCGTAGGCCGGCCACCTTCGGTTGTTTTACAGAGGCTTTGAACCTATAGGCCGGAAATCTGTTCTTTTAATGTCCTTAGACTCTTCCACGGATCCTAACAAGCCGGAGCCTGGAATCAGTAGGCTGGCCACCTTCGGCTCTTTTATAGATGCTTCAAACACGTAGGCCGGAAATCTGTTCTATTAAAGTCCTTAGACTCTTCTATGGATCCTAACAAGCCAGAGCCTAGAACCCATAGGTTGGACACCTTCGGCTCTTTTACAGATGCTTCGAACCCGCAGGGCGGAAATCTGTTTTTTAAAAGTCCTTAGACTCTTCTACGGATCCTAACAGGTCGGAGCCTAGAACCCGTAGGCTAGCCACCTTTGGCTCTTCTACAGATGCTTCGAACCCGTAGGCCAGAAATCTGTTTTTTAAAGTCCTTAGACTCTTCTACGGATCCTAACAAGCCGGAGCCTAGAACCCGTAGGCTGGCCACCTTCGGCTCTTTTACGGAATCCTTGAACCAATGGTTCGAAGGCCGTTTTTTGGGTTCCTTGAAAGATGCTTACCTCCGCAAGCATCTTCGTTCTCCTGATGCGTCCACCAGGAGTAAGGAATATTTGAAGAGTAAACATAATTCGAACCTCCATCTTTATTTAATTTAGAAAGATACTTTTACAATTGATTACAAGGAGCCCCTATGCGTAATAACGTTTAAGGTGCTTCGCATGCCATGCATGCTTTAACTCTTCCCCCTCTAAATTAGCTAGTTTAAATGACCTGAGGCGTCCTGAGCGTAGGATAATATATGGTCCTTCCCATTTATTTCCTAGCGTCCTCGGAGCTATTACACTTTGCAATACCAAATTACCTGGTTTAAGATCATTCACTTTTATCTTTGGGTCATACCATGCCTTCATTTGGTCTTGGTACTTCGTCAGATTGGTGACAGCTCGAAGCCTCATTTCTTCTGACAAGCCCAGCGAAGTGTTTATTTCTTCTTCATTTCCAGGCTCCATTACATGGAGGGATCCACCCTTGAGCTTTGTAGGAGTCATGGCCTCGTCTCCGAATAGCAACCTAAATAGGGTGAAGCCTGTGGACTTGGCTTGAGTGGTCCGAATGGACCATAAAATCTTGGGGAGCTCTTCGGTCCATAGCCCCTTAGCCAACCCGACAATCCTGCGATTCAACCCGGAGATAATATTTCCATTGGCTTGCTCGACGGCTCCATTGGATTGGGGGTGGCGAACGGCTATGAAGAATAACATGATGCCCAGTCCTTCGCAAAATTCTCTAAAGGGTTCAGCTTCGAACTGGGTGCCATTATCCACAGTTAACTCCCTTGGCACTCCAAACATGCATATGATATTTTGCCAACAGAATTTTTGCACATTTCTTGAAGTGATAGCAGTTAGGGGTTCAGCTTCAACCCATTTAGAAAAATACTCAATTGCTACCACTGCAAACTTCAAGCTGCCTTTTGCCATTGGAAAAGGGCCGATGAGATCCATTCCCCATCGTGCCATTGGCCACACTTGGGAAATAACTTGAAGAGGTGTTGGTGGATGGTGGCTCCGTCTACCCATTGACTCGCATCCTTGGCAGGTTCGAACTAACTGTTCTGCATCTCTTATAATTGTTGGCCAGTAGAGCCCTTGCCGAAGTGTCTTTCCTGCTAGAGCACGGGGGGCTAGATGGTTGCCACATAAGCCTTCATGAATCTCCCGAAATGTCTCTTGGCCATCGGGCTGCGAGATGCACCGAAGTAAGGGAGAACAAACTCCAGCTTTGTACAAACTTCCATTGACAAGCTCATAATTTTGAGCCCTTGCTTGCAACCTTCGGAAATCCGGACCGTCTGATAAGACTACACTGTTTTGCATAACATCCATAATTGGAGTCCGCCAATCGGCGACTGAGACGCAAAGGACTACTGCGGAGGGTAATTGATGCACCGCAGGCTTGGTGAGTTCTTCATAGAAAGCGCCCTCCGGGACGTCCAATGCTTTGATTGCGGCCTTCGCTAGAATGTCTGCAAGTTGATTATCTGCTCGAGGAATACTTCGAACAGAAAATACTTTAAACATTGCTTTGGTCTTATGAATTTCTTCTAAATACTTTTTCAATGTGCGGGTTCTTGGCTTGAAAGCTTTTGCCAACATGCCATGCGATGACTTGGGAATCTATCTTTATTATAATCCTTGCTGCTCCAAGTGCCTTTGTCTTTTGGAGGCCTAGCAGGATCCCTTCGTACTCTACGATATTGTTGGTGGTCTTAAAGTTGAGCCTCGTAGAATACATGGCCTTCTGTCCTGATGGCGATATTATTACAGCTCCAGCTCTAGCTCCAGCACCAAATGCTTGATAGGCTCCATTAGAAAAAAATGTCCATAGACCTTCGGAGGTTTCTTCCGGAGCCCAGACTGCCGATGAAGTCCATTTTGCCACGAAGTCAGCTATGACTTGGGACTTGATAGCTATTCTCGCCGTGAAGGAAATACCAAAGGGGGCTAGCTCGATAGCCCATTTTTCGATCCTACCCATAGAATCTTTGCTCCAAAGCATATCGCCAAGGGGATACGAGGTAGGAACGATAAGATTGTGTGCCAAAAAGTAATGACTTAGCTTTCGCGAGGCCATTACCAAAGCATAAGCAAATTTTTTGAGATCGGAGAATCTTGTCTTTGCTCCGGACAAAGCTTCTGAGACGAAGTAGACTGGGTTCTTCACCAGTTTCCCTTTAAGTTCAACTTCCCTAACCAATACTGCACTTACTGCGGAGACCATTGCTGCAAGATAAAGAAGGAGAGTTTCTTCTGGGAAGGGCACAGTAAGTGTTGACTTATTTCCGAGAAAATCTTTAATGTCATCGAAGCTCTTCTGACACTCCGGCGTCCACTTGAAACTTTCGGACCCCTTTAGAGCTTTAAAAATTGGAAGGTTTCATTCGGCTGATCTGGATAAGAATCTACTAAGGGCTGCGAGCCGTCCTGTCAGCTTCTCGACCTCCTTTAGATTTTCTGGTGGAACCTTTCTTTGCAATGCACTTATCTGCGTTGGGCTAGCTTCGATTCCTCTACTCGAAATTAAGTACCCTAGCAGTTTTCCTGCTTGCGCCCTGAATATACATTTTTCAGGGTTGAGGCGAACTCCACATGCTCGGAGGCTCTCAAAGGTTTCAGCTAAGTCTAGGCTATGTTGGTGCTTTACAGCACTCTTTATTACAATATTGTCCATGTAGGCTTCGACATTTCGGCCTATCTGATGACCTAGAGATTTAGCTATTATACGTGAGAAGGTGGCTCCGGCATTCCGCAAGCCAAAAGGCATTTGAACATAACAAAATACTCCGGAGGGAGTTATAAAACTCATATTGGCTTCGTCTTCGTGCTTTATCCAGACCTAATGATAATCGAAGTATGCAACCAGGAAGCTTAATAACACGGAGCCAGTTGTAGAATCCACGAGCTGGTCTATTTGGGGCATAGGGTAGGGGTCTCACGGGCATGCTTTATTCAATGATGTGAAATCAATGCACATGCGCCACTTGCCGGAGCCCTTTTTCTGGATGAAAACGGGGTTAGCCAACCACTCTGTGTGGACTATTTCCCTGATAATTCCAGCCCTCAGCAACTTTTCCACCTCCACCTTGGCAAGGTCTGCCCTCTCTGCTGATAACTTATGGAGCCCCTGGCGCACTGGCCTAGCCTTCGGGTTCACAAGCAATCTGTGCTCAATGATGCTCTGGTCAACTCCGGGGATGTCTTCGTCAGTCCAAGCGAAGATATCCAAATTTTCCTTAACTACTTCCTCCAGAGAAGTAGCTATCTCTGAAGGTAGCCCCTTGTCAAATTGTATTGGGTACTCCTTGCCATCTTTCAATATCATCTTCGTGATCACATCACCTTTCGGGCTTGGCTTTAGGGAAGGGCCCTTCGAGGAGCTTGAAGACTCCAAAGTCTCCTCCGTGTGCTCTGACACACTATTCACCTGCCGAGGGTCCAGAGGTGGACCATGGCCGTACTCCGCTCTTCGGGCTACAACTTGGTCTCCTGAGATAGTGAGGACTCCACCTTGTGTGGGCATTTTGAGACACAAATAGTTATGATGTGCTATAGCTCCGAACTGGTTCAACATTCCCCGCCCGAAAATTGCATTATAGGCATATGGGGCGTCGATGATGTCGAAGATAACCTCCTCCACCCTGTCCAGGGGCCCCTCTCCGAAGGCAACCTCGAGGCCTATCTGGCCGAGTGCATCGAGAGGAGGACCTACGAAGCCCAGGAGTGGGCGAGCTGCCGAAAGTAGGTGTCTCCGGGGAATGCACATCTGGTCAAAGGCCTGAACAAGGAGTATATCTGCGGAGCTCCCGTCATCCACCAGGATCCTTCGAACTTCGACTCCCGCTATATCAGCTAAAATAACAAGGGGTCAGCATGAGGGTATTTCACCCCCGCGGCATCATTGGCAGTAAAATAAATAGGTACATGAGACCACTCGGGCATTTCTATCGCCGAACTCGAGGTCCCGATGTGCCCTACTTAACGGACATATTCTCTTCACTGCCTCTTCGGGCTACAACTTGGTCTCCTGAGATAGTGAGGACTCCACCTTGTGTGGGTATTTTGAGACACAAATAGTTATGATGTGCTATAGCTCCGAACTGGTTCAGCATTTCCCGCCCGAAAATTGCATTATAGGCATATGGGGCGTCGACGATGTCGAAGATAACCTCCTCTACCCTGGACAGGGGCCCCTCTCCGAAGGTAACCTCGAGGCCTATCTGGCCGAGTGCATCGAGAGGAGGTCCTACGAAGCCCTGGATGGGCGAGCTACCGAAAGTAGGTGTCTCCGGTGAATGCACATCTGGTCAAAGGCCTGAACAAAGAGTATATCTGCGGAGCTCCCGTCGTCCACCAGGATCCTTCGAACTTCGACTCCCGCTATATCAGCTGAAATAACAAGGGGTCAGCATGAGGGTATTTCACCCCCGTGTCATCATTGGCAGTAAAATAAATAGGTACATGAGATCACTCGGACATTTCTATCGCCGAACTCGAGGTCCCTATGTGCCCTACTTAACGGACATATTTTCTTCACTGCCTTTTCGACATGTTACCGAGGGTCCCCCATCCAGAGATGGGCAGGACAACTCTCTTGCCGTGATCTTGGGGATCTTTTGCTTCAGTGGTGGCATAATGTTGGCCACCAGGAGTTGCATCGGTGCTTCGGGGTTGCTGGATCGAGCCACTGCTTGCACAGGCTCCGAGCGCGCTGCTTGAGGGGCTCGGTTCAAAGTACCTCGCCCTGAGCTTCATCCTAAGTACTCACCCAAAAGGGTTAATATGGACTTGCAATCTTTCGTGTCATGGCTTCTATTCTTGCCATGCACACAACAGAAGAAGCTTTGGCACCTGCCAGCCACTCTCTCTTGGGGCTTCGAGGCACCAGCCTTGTAACCTTGCGCCTGTTGAAAGTTGACAGGCATCTTCGGGGCAGAGGGTGCAATATTTAACACCTCGGAGCGAAAGAGTTTCTTTCCCCGCCTATGATCATTGAAGCGATTATCAAGGGCGGCTTGCGGAGAGGTTGGGACTTCAGGCTCCGTCTTCACTTGTCGAAGGGCTGGTGCAGGTGTTGCGGTTCTTCAGAGGCAGCCCTCCTCTGCCTTGGCATACTATTTGAAGTATGCCATCATCTGTGCTATAGACGACACCGACTTCCAATGAAGTTTGCTGAGGAGATCTGGGTTCAGCACCCGTTCACGCGTGGCATTGACTACCAAAAAGGTAAACAAGCCTTTGATCTGAGACTTGGTGTGGGCGAAGCATGTGAAATACTCCCGAAGCATCTCCCCTGCTCGCTTCTTCACCTAGAACAGACTTCCGGTCGACATCGGGGCTACAAACATACCCTAGAAGTTACTTATGAACTTCCTCTTCAGCTGCTCCCATGACATGATCGATCCTGGCTTTAGGGACCAAAACCATCGGAGAGCCTCACCTTCCAGTGGGAGGGGGAAACACTTTGCCATAGTGTTACGCACCGCTCTGCTGGCTTCTATCGCAAAGGCATATGAACGAGAGAATTCTCTAGGGTCAAACCCACCAGAGTATTTGTGCAGCTTCGAGGCCTTGAACCTGGGGTCGAAGGGCACTTTCTACAGGTCCGGATGCAATGGAGACTCGTCGTCGAAGGATGCATTCTCGGCTTCCTCTGGGACTTGAAGTGCTTCGGGATGGTGACCAGTACCGTCGTCTTGAGGCGCCTCTAGAGCTTGAGTGAAGGCTTGAGAGCAAAGTCGATCGACAACTTCTTGCTTCCACCTTGCTACTTCCTCCTGAAGTCGCACTACTTGGGTAGATGCATCCTTAGGAAGATCTCCATCTCCTCCGGAGGGGATCTCCGGGTCTTGGGAACTAAAGTGATCAGTTCGGAGCACCGTTAGAGGTGCTTGGGGACCTCTGGGTGTTCGAGGTCTGGGGACCCCTTCGGGGTTGGTGGAATGACTGATGGTCCTTCACCGTTGGTCCGAGGGGACCTTCGGGGAGGATCTGTTGCTATACTCTACTTGGGAGGCATGGCTAGTGAAGTTAGGGTCCGAAGACCAAAGACTTCAACTGGTTTGGGAAGGCGAGGAAAGGCCTTCGAGCTGCACTAAGAAGCCCCTTACCGAAGGGTGCGTAGAATCCTGAGACTCCGAAGCTCCCTCCGTAAGTGCTCTTCGAAGTGCTGTCAGCGGCGGAGAACTAGCTTTTAGAACTAGGTTCCCCACGGACAGTGTCAACTGTTGGCGTAAAAGATTATGCTAACAGGTTCTCTAAAATTAAGAACTAACAAACAGTAGTTTGCGAAGCGAACTATCTCAAGCCTCCGAATTGGATAATAGCTCGAAGCAGTTCAAAGTTGTGTATTGAATATATGAATATTCGATGCCTATTACAGGGTAAGAAGGGGGTATTTATAGGTAAAAACTCTAAGGAAAAGACCTTTTTACCCCTCAGTTACAACCAACATAGTGGAAACTATTCGGTACCCCGAATAGGGCTAAAATAATAAAATCTAGCCGGAGAAGATAGATAAAGCAAACATCCTATCAGTCTTGTTGTTTCCCACTATAGAGACGGAACCTGCAGAGGGTGATTTCAAACAGATGCTTCGAAGTACCTTTCATATTAGAAACTTCATCAACTTGGAAATGAACTTCTATTGTGATGCGGATGAATTGTCTTTGCCTATTGATCTTAGAAGCCCTGGGGATGAAGTATTTCACACCAATAGTATGGAAAACCCTAACCAATCTCTAATACCACTTGTAGGATCGAGAGTAGTGACCAAAGGGGGGTGAATGGGTGCTAATTAAATTTTCACAACGGAAACAAAGATAAAAACTAGTGCTGTCACTCTCTTGTCAGATATGAAGTGATGCGATAGTCTGAGAGATCACAAGAACTAAAAATAATCTAGCCTAAAAATGACTTGTGTCCTAATCAAAAAGACACCACCACAGTGCTTTAAGGTAGATTAAATTTACTCAGAGATCAAATGACATCTCTAAAAAATTCACCAAATCACAGACATTTCATTCAACACATGATTAACATCTACATTAACACATATCTTATCAAAAATAACCAGTGAAACTAAGAACACATGGTAATGACACAATATTTAAAACATTTAATTTGACAAAATAAATGCATGAAATAAAATGTGCTCACTAGTATTGTTGATAGCAAAAAAATGGCATTAATGGTTGAAATTGTCAAAATATCAATTTTGGTAATTTTGGGCCGAAAATATGCCAAGACCTGGAATAGGCCGGTCCAACCAGCTATGTAGGCTCGGTCAGACCGGACCAATCTGAGTTTTAGTCCAATTAAATGATTTCAGGGTATTTTTATCTCTAATCAATTCTTAATGACTTGTACTCGTATCTAAGTCAAATTAGAGTCCAGGCATGTCATGTCCAACCCCTATAAATATAGGGGCAAGGCCGATTCAAGGGACCACCAAAACCCTAATAGATCCAATCTATTATTACCTTGAATCGTACCTTTACTTTTCAATCTACCTTTCCTTGCCCTAGGATTAGCGAAGTAACGTCCATCTTTGTTGGTTTGCACTATAAACCATTCGTCTGCCGCATCATAATCACGGTAAGCCTTATCGATTCACTTGTGAATCATCTATTCAATCCACGTAATGGATTTTTATCAATTCTATCGGTTTTTATCGGTAATTCGGTCTCTTGGCCGAATTGTCGCTGATCTTTGCGTGTTTTTGCAGTGTTTAATCTTCTTCTTCATCACCAACAACTCTCGTGCAAAAATACAAATAGCAAGGCGATCGCCGGAGGACCCTGGCGATCAGATCTGCCGCTATCAATCTGACCTACGACAAGTGGCCAGTCTAACCAGGGCGTGTCGGGCCATCTTCCCATTGCTGGCACGTGTTGGTCTGACCGACGGTGCATAGCTAGTCTGACTAGCTGGATGCAGTCGGCCCCAGGCGACTTCCTTTCTTCTTGTGTGGTTGGATAGTCGGGTTATCCTCGGTCTGACCGACCCCTCTAGGCTAGTCTGACCGACCCTGTGTTTCGGTTTAACCGGTCTTACTTTGGCCAGTTGATCTCTTTTTTCACCTTTCGGCCAATTGGGTTATAATTTTTTGTTTTGATTGCCTAGCGACTCCACCCTCCCTTGTCACTATCAAGGGTTGTCGGAATGTGACATTGGTGTCATGTCACGCCTAGGGTTATCCCTAGATATCCACATGCTTTTAGATCATCGAATCAGCGTCAGTGCATTGGTACTTTGACCGACAAGTTTTAGCGTCAACACACTTTTTGGTGACTCCGTTGGGGAAAAACATCCCAAGTACTACTACATCGGCGACGGGTACGTCTACTACGTCAACATCAATGGGACCCTCGACACCGATGGACCCAGTGGGGAGTGTGGAAATCGACAATAGCAACATCATCCTCCGCACTCTCGATGACCTCTTCGAGGAAAGTAGGGCAATGATCGAGGCCAAGGCAAAGGAGCTACATGCTCTTTTACTTGGGCGCATCACCAAGACCCACGGGGGCTTCGTCAAGCGTGACATCCATGACCTCTTCAGGAGAAAGGTAATACCGTCGTCCCCTCGACTATCCTCCTAGGACATTAGGCAAGAGATAGCCACCACAGTTGATCAAGTCGTTAGGGATACTCTTGCAAATCGTCTAGAGGCCATGGTTGACTCTAAAATGAAGGCGGCATTTAGGAGATTTGGCTTTTTCGTGGTCGCTTTTCAAACTCCAATTGCTAGTGTACCCCCTGTCCATCACATAGACAGTAGAACCAAGGGGAGTACCGAGAAATCCATCTTGTCTCTGGCCTCATCATACATGGCTAAGACCATGTATGGCCCCATCAGTTAGACCGGCCCCTAGGTCGATCAGACTGGCGTGTGCCAGCCTCAGCAGCCAGCAACAGTTGGGTTATAATTTTGTGATATGATTGCCTGGTGACTCCACGCTCCCTTGTCACTATCAAGGGTCGTCGAAACACGACGTCGGTGTCATGTCATGCCTAATGTTATCTATAGGTATCCACGCGATTTTGGATCGTCGAATCGGCGTCGGTGCGTTGGTACTTCGACCGACAGGTTTTAGGGTCAACAGGTATATCAATGAATATTCATAATATAATCTAAATAAAACATGCTTGTAAGAACTGCGTTGAGCACAGAATATTCAGAGATAAACTACAACAAAAGCACAAGGTTCGAGGAAAAATATTGTGTGAGATGTATTCTTATTCGTCTGCACAACATAGCTACTTCTCTGCACGCACAACTTCTCTATCCAGCATGTCGGTACAGTGCCAAACATGACAAATGTCCCAATGCCTCACGTGCAGCCCTGCTCCACTGGCCCCTTGCTCGCAGCTTCGAGTCACATGCCGCCCCGCACCCTCGGAGGCCAACAGCCTCGCGTGGCCATGGCTGCAGACAAATTGCACCGAGTGCCTAGGAGCCCTCATAGTAAAGCGCCTCCTGCACGTAGCTACAATCTCCTAGAGAAAAACCATGTCCCGGAGAAAACTGGCGGCAGCTCAAAAACTAGAACAGTGCACGCGGGAGAAAACTGGGCGGGAATGCATGTGGAATGAATTTCATATGTTGGCACGAAAATGCATAGTGATGCACAGTTTGGCACTTGTATCTGTGCATACTAAAGATAAACAAGGGAAAAATTTTCCAGACAAAAGAGAACTCTTATTTTTCAAACTGAGTGAGTTACCCTAACCATAGGGGCTAGGGGGCTTTAAATAGTCGGCCTACAAATAAGGAAAAGTCCCTTAAACCCTTAGGGTTTTTTACAGATGCAAGGATAAAATGGAAAATGATTAAAATGCCCTTAGTTTTTTATATACTCGACTAAGATAGACTGTCGGCCTAAAAGGCCAAATAGTAAAATCCTAACTAAAGGTTATTTGTCCTGACGCGGAGCTTTCGTAGAAGCTATGGCTTCACTTCAGAACCTCGGATCTTCATTTGACGTTGTAGATTGGGGTGTCGGTTTTGCGCCGAAACTGACAAAGTGCTTGTCGCCTTTACCCCGAGTACCCATATTAGGCCGACCTAACTCTACAGCCCCCTCAGCCCAGCAATCCCTTGCCACCCGTTTACCTGATTCAAGCCTGGTCAAACCACGACGAGTCTCCTATCATTCCTAGCCCATGTACCTGGATTGGGCTGGCCCGACTCTTTGGCTCCCTCTGTCTGGCAGTCGCTCACCGCCCGTTTACTTGCGCCACATGCAGTCAAGAGATGACAGGTCTTCTCTTCTTCTCATCTCCTCTCTCTCTCTTGACTTCCATTGACAATCACTCATCATTTTCTAGAGCCATGAGGCCCATGATCTTCAACATGGCTCCTCACTTATGAACCCTTGAAAGCAATGAAAGGCCATATCATTGCGAATTTTATAGTTGATCACCATGTAGATGTAAATTGGAGCGGTGATGTTTCTCTAATTGAAGTAGTGCCATGGAAACTTTACTTTCATGGTTCGGCTTGCAAGAATGGCCAAGGTGTTAGGGTGGTACTCATATCACCTAATGGTATGGGTTTCAAGACATTGGCCCATTTAGAATTCCCTTGCACTAATAATCAAGCTGAATATGAAGCTTTGTTGCTAGGACTCAAACTTTTAGATTTCATGGGCATTAAGTATGTTCATGCATATGTTGATTCATTGTTAGTGGTGCAACAGGTAGCCAAGGATGCTCAGTGTTTTAATGGTCTTTTGAATATCTACTTGGATAAGTGCCTAGACATAATAAGTATTATTGATGATTTCAAGATTTCTCATGTGTCTAGGGAAGCAAACTCATTAGCAAATGATTTGGCTCAGCAAGCATCTGGCTATCACGTCAAAAGAGGTAAATTTTTCACACAAGAAAAGTTGATGTTTGGAAAAGTTGATGTTTGGAAAAGTTGAGTCACACGAGTTGTTAGACTGCATTCGCCTGACCGGCTCTAGTTGGCCGGTCTGACTGCCTAGACCTAGCTGGTCTAATCAGCCATGCTAGGACGGTCTCATCGACTGAGGAGCCATGCTGAATAGCGTGGGCCTCATGGCTCCAGAAGTGATGAGTCATTGTCAACGATAGTCAAAGAGGACAGAAGAAGAGGAGATCTGCTGTTTCATGGGCCGCGTATGACTCAGGTACACGGGCAGCGAGCGACTGTCGGGCAGAGGAGGCTGCGAAGTCGGGCTGGCCCAATCCGGGTGCATGGGCCAGAAGCAGTAGAAGACCCACTGGGCTGTTGACCAGGACTGACTCAGGTACACGGGCGGTGAGCGATTGCCGGGCTGAGAGAGCTGCGGAGTCGGGCCGGCCCAATCCGGGTACCTGGTGCAAAGCTGGTGGAGGCTTTGTCAGTTTCGGCGTAAAACTGACAACCGTTGATTCTGTATCCGACTGTCCAGAAGAGAAGTCGTAGTCGCTACGAAAACTTAGCTTCCGGATATGTCATCTGTAACTCTAGGCCCACAGTCAGTCAGTTGTGTCTGTAAAAATTCCTAAGGGCAGTAGAGTCTTTTCCTTTATTTTTGAGTCTGTAAAAACCCTAAGGGGCTGGTAGAATATTCCTAGTGTTGGGCTGCCTATAAATAGGACCCCAATCCCTAGGGTTTGGACTACCCTTCTAGAATTCACTTTTTGCATCATTCATTGGGTCATTCCTCTTGCTCCCTGTATTGTCTCTCTCCTGGTTGTATGCGCCGCCAGGAACCTTCTGTGAGGTTATTTCAGATTCATTTTTCCTTGGTCTGTTTGGTGGTTGATTCCTTCTGGTTGAATGCTGCATTTACTTCTCAGCTTTGATTCCTTCAGTTTGCTTGCATCAATTTATTTCCCGTGAGATTTTTGCTTCGTGTTGCTTCTGTTCCTCACGAGATGAGTACTAGTTCTTGCAGTTGCAAGTAGTACTGATGCACTGTAGCTATAGTACTCACTGCCAGCTTTTTACCTTCTGCTGTACTGCCTTTTTGATCGAAGCAGATTGGAGTAAATGCCTTTTTTGACTGTTTCTACGAAGTCATCTTTCTCTGTTCGAAGCCCCTCAGCTCCGTGAGGCAGGCTTCGATCTAACATTTTCAAGGCCTTCGTTCAAACTACGAACTTCGATTTTTGTGTCTGAGTTGCTAGCTTCGAGGTTCTTTCTGAATGGACAGCATCGCATACCTCGAACAAGCATACTCTGAATCTATCTGTTCGAAGTGCACACTTCGTTAGGCTTTGAAGTTGGGTTCGAAGCTTGTAGCTCCGCTAGGCCTCGCACTGACTTCTGTGTAGCGTGTCACCCTTCGCCTCTCTTTTCGGAGCTTGCTCGTTTCGAAGGTAGAGCATTGGCTTCGGACTTGTTTTTCTGTCGTGTGACAGGCTTCGCTTCTGTGTTCGAAGGTTGTCCTTTTGTGGGTTGTGTTCGAAGCTTTCTGTTCGAAGGTAGTGCTTCGAAGCTTTCGGTTTAAAGTTGTGTTCGAAGTTTTGTCTTCGAAGTGCCCACTTCGAAGCAGGCTTCGACTCTGTCACTTTGTTTCGAAGCTCTTGGTTCGAAGCTGTGTGCGAAGCCTTGACTTCGAAGTACATACTTCAAACCAGGCTCCGGCACTGTTATACTTCGCTCCGAAGTACTCTTCGCATCTTGTCACTTCGAACTAGGCTAGACCGTGATACCTTCGGCATCTCGTACAGACTCCGTCACCAACCTCCGAAGCAGACCTCGACGTGCGAAGGGGGCTTCGCCAAGTTCCGAACAGGAGACAAATTTGGACAGTAACTTCTCTTCTCATCTTACACATACTTAGATCATTTCATTGAGAAGTTTAGGCCTGTTATAACATGTTCATCTGCCTAGTTGCACTACTTTAGATTTACACTGTTTATTATCAGTTGCTTCTAGGTTAGAAACCTTTAGACTTAGGCCTTCTGTTTATTTTCTGTTGCGTAGTATTTTGAGGTGCGTTGGGTATTGGGAACAGGCCATTGATTCGAAAGAATTTTTAAGGTGCCCATTCACCCCCCCCCCCCTCTGGTCGCTACTTTCGGTCCTACAAGTGGTATCAGAGCGAGGTTAGGGTTTCTCCATACCTTAACCGGTTCTAAACCCCAGTAGTGACTATGACGTCTCCTGGCAAGGTCCCGTCCTTGGAAGCCTATGGCTATAATTATTGGAAGACTCGCATGCGAGCCTATCTCATGAGCCAGGGTTCGGACATATGGGACATTTGCGTTCACAGCACGTTTGTCATTTTGCCAGTCGCTGAGCATGGTACTGCTGGTATCATTGCTCAGCATCTGAGCAACAGTAAGGCTGTGAACATTTTATTTTCTGGTTTAGGTCCCACTGAATTTGAGCGAGTGAGTCATCTCTCCACTGCGAGAGAGATCTGGGCTACCCTCAAGGCACACCATGAGGGAACAGCACATGTCAAGGCTCGGCTCTATCAGACCTACCGGCGTGAATATGAGAATTTCACACAGAAGCCGGGTGAATCTGTTGAGGCTTTGTTTGGTCGCTTTCAGTCGATCATTAACAAGCTTCGGGACAACAAGGCTGAGGGTGCTTAGTTAGTCTCAGATCACGAGCAGGCGCTCAAGGTTCTTCATACCTTGGACCCAAAGATCTGGGAGATCAAGGTATCATCTATCGTTGAGAGTACTTCTTACGATACCTTGACCATTTCTGAGTTATTTAGCAAGCTGAAGGCCACTGAGGTAGATATCCAGTTGAGATCAAATCTCACTGGCTCTGGATCAAAATCCCTGGCCCTTGCTACACCTTCTGTTGATCCCTCTGCTGTGAGCTGTGCTGGGTTCTCTTTGATGTCTATCACTGAGGACCAGCTTGAGTTGTTGGGAGATGATGATTTGTGTCTCTTTAACAACCGGGTGCGTCGTGTCTATGATAAGAGAATGTTCAAAAGACACGGCACAAAATCCGGATGCTTTGAATGTGGTGATCCAGGACACTTCATCGCCGACTGCCCCAAGCGCAGTGGATACAAGAAGGGCACCGGCAGCAGCTTCCACGACTCCGGCAAGCATGAGAGCCCCTCCTTCAACAAGGGCAAGCCGAAGACTCGTTTCTTCAAGAAGGCCCTGAAGGACTACCAGCGAGAGAACAAGAAGCGCGACAAGGCCTTCTTCGCCAAGATGGAGAAGAGCTACTCCAAAAGATCCACGTCCTCTTCCTCTTCATCGAGCTCAAGCGATGAGGAGATCTCCATCAAGAAGGGGAAGGACAAGGATGATCCGGCGGGCCTCTGCTTCATGGCCTTCGGAGACAAGCCGAAGAGCCGCTCACACCAGCGCCGAAGATCCCGCGAGAGCTTCTGTTCAATGGCTCTTGGGGATAGAGAAGAAAAGAGCTCCTCCGACGACTCCGACGACGACGACAGCAAGGTATCATCTTATGAGCGCAAAATTGTTGATTTACTTGAGAGCAATCGTCAGGAGTTGAAGTATCGGGAGAAACTTCTTAGGGGAGCTAAGAAAAAAATAGACGAGTTAGAAAGTGAGCTTGCCGTAGCCAACGGTAGAATAGAAAGTCTATCTTCTTCCCCTTGCTTGGGTGATAGCAGTGAGTGCCCGAAGTGTGAGTTGCTTCTGTGTGACCTGTCGACTCTGAAGTCCAGGTACACAGAAAGGGTTGATGAGAGGGACACTTTGGCCACTGAGCTTGAAAGCGCTCAGCAGGAGCTGAAAGATGCTCACGCCACTGTCGTCGCACCCTGTGTTGATTGCCCATCTCATCTAGCTGCCTTAGCTGAGCTGAAATTTAAGGGCGATGAGCATTTGGGTGAGTTAGAGAGGTTGAGAGCTGAGCTTGCGCAGACTAGGCTAGAGCTTGAGACATTGTCAGTTCCACCCACTGTCTGTGAGAACTGCCTGTCTCTTAGAATGGAGTTGATTAAGCTAAAAGCCGCGAAGTCTGTCCAAGTAGAGAATGAGTGTGAGACCTGCTTGTCTCAGGTGGAGGTTCTAGCTTCTTTGAGAGAGGAGCTAGCAGATTCTCAGAATGAGAATTTTTACCTCCGGTCTATTCTGAGTTGGATCAGTGCCAGAGAGCCACAGCTTGGCATGATGATCCAACAGTTAAAGAGGCAGGATGGGTTTGGGGTAGGTTACACCTACACCAAGGCTGACTTTGAGTGTGCCATCAGCCGGGCAGTGGAGTGGAGTAAAATGACTCCAGAGCAGAGATATCCCAAGACTCACTCCACTGAGTCTTCCCAGGCTTGTCAGCCCAAGGATGGAGTGATCCATGAACCACCTAAAGCTCCACCCAAGAAACCTATCTGGGTTCCAAAGCCCAAAAATCTCCACACTTCTCTTGACTCTCTTCCTGGACCCTCTCAGCCCAAGAAGACCACACCTAACACTACCAAGCCCAAGAATCCCAAGCCTCAACCACATCCCAAGAAGCCTACCTATCATTGTGAGTACTGTCAGAGAGACGGGCATCTTGCGGAGTTCTGCTTCAGGAGGAAGCGGGTTGAGAGAGCAGAGAGGGCTCGTAGTGATCAGGAGCAGTTCTACCAGCAGGGTGGTAGACTGCGTGTTCCTCGGCGCGGGGAGAGGCTGGAGGCCAGGCCGCGTCGTGTAGGTGGTGGTAGAGGAGACGGTTTTCGTACCCGTGCTCCAGTTGGTGGTGTTCGTTCCGGCAGAGTTCCAGACCGAGTTGGCTACAGTTCTGGACCTCGTGGCCGCAGGGTTAGGAAGAACCGTGGACCGCGCTTTGAGCCGCGTTTTGATCCAAACTCTTTTGATGGTTTTCGCTTTCCATCTTTGAGCAGATGGCTCGACACTAGTTTAGCTCTTTTGCTAAACCTGGTGCCGGACCATTTGCTCCCACTTACAGACACTGATTGTGCAGGACCGGGGACTGGAGGATGTTTGGATTATGGACTCAGGATGTTCTCGCCACATGACGGGACATCGCAGATGGTTCTCCAGTCTCACTCCCCCGAGCTCCAAAGAGTACATCACATTCGGGAACAGCGGTCAAGGGAAATTAAGTGGCATAGGCTCAATCAGCATTTCAGACCATTTCTCTTTAACGAATGTTGCTTTGGTTAAAAATCTGAACTTTAATTTAATCTCTGTTTCGCAACTTCTTGAGGATAGTTTGGAAGTGCGTTTTAAGAAGGGCAATTCTTCTGTGGTTGATTCTAGAGGGTCTTTGGTTTGTCAGATTTTACCCTTCGGTAAAGTTTTTCGAATTGACTTCTCTAGTTCTTTTGGCCCTTCTCGCTGTTTGATTGCTGGATCTTCTTCTGAGCTCTGGAAGTGGCATAGGAGGTTAGGTCATTTGAGTTTTGATCTGCTAGTCAGGTTAAGCTCTATGGACCTCATCCGAGGATTGCCCAAGCTTTAGATGGAGAAGGATCTAGTTTGTCATCCCTGTCGTCATGGGAAAATGGTTGTCGCTTCTCACTCACCTGTGACTCAGGTGATGACTTCATATCCGGGCGAGCTTTTACATTTGGACACTGTAGGTCCAGCTCGGGTACGCTCAGTCGGTGGGAAGTGGTATGCACTTGTGATTGTTGACGACTTTTCTCGTTTCTCGTGGGTTTTATTTTTGGAGTCTAAGGATGAAACTTTTCAATTTGTCCATGACCTGATTTTGAAGCTGAAGAATGAGAACAATGGCCGGATGCGAGCAATTCGCTCCGACAACGGCTCTGAGTTCAAGAACTCTCAGTTCGTCAGCTTCTGTGGTGATCAGGGTCTGGACCATCAGTTCTCTTCTCCTTACACTCCCCCACAGAACGGCGTTGTGGAACGAAAGAACCGCACGCTAGTTGAGATGGCCAGGACGATGCTCGATGAGCACAGGACTCCTAGGCGTTTTTGGGCTGAAGCCATGAACACGGCTTGCTCTCTGGCCAACCGCATTTTTCTTAGAGCTTACATTGGTAAGACATCATATGAGTTGCGTTTTGGCAGACAGCCCAAGGTGAGCCACTTGCGAGCGTTTGGCTGCAAGTGCTTTGTGCTCAAGAAGGGAGGGCATTTGGACAAGTTTGAGTCTCGTTGCTGGGATGGTGTTTTTCTTGGTTATGCATTGCATTCTCGAGGCTTCCGTGTTTGGAACCTCGAATCCCAGCTGCTTGTCGAGACATGTGAGGTTTCATTTGATGAGTCCTTGCCTTCTTTGACTCCTTCTTTTGAGCTTTCTGGTGATGATGAGCTCAGAGAGTCCATCTCCGAGGAAGATGAGGATACTCCAGCTGCTGTTGAGGGCGGGCCTTCTGCATCCCCCGCAGAGCCCACACCTTCTGAGATTTCGACTGATGATGAGGGCGGACCTCTGATCACTTCTTCCACTTCGATCGAGCCCCCTCAGTCGAGTCCAGAGGTGCCAGCTGCTGACTCCAGTGAGGTGACTTCAGATCACCAGGGAACCCGAGCAGTTCAGCGTGACCATCCCTCAGAGCTCATCATAGGTGATTTGACTGAGAGGACTTTGCGTTCTTCTGCCTCTCTCGCTGTGTTTGCTGAATCTGCGTTTGTTGCATCTTTTGAGCCCAGAGACATTTCTCATGCTCTCTCTGATTCTAATTGGATTAATGCTATGCAAGAAGAGCTTGAGAATTTTGTCCGCAATCGGGTTTGGACACTAGTTGAGCCGCCACCAGGATGCAACCCCATAGGCACCAAGTGGGTATTCAAGAACAAACAAGGTGAAGATGGGGTTGTGGTGCGCAACAAAGCTCGATTAGTTGCCCAGGGTTATTGCTAGAAGGAAGGTATTGACTTTGAAGAAACCTTCGCTCCTGTTGCCCGTCTTGAGTCCATTCGTATCCTTCTAGCTTTTGCCGTTTCAAAGGGTTTTAAGCTTTTTCAAATGGACGTTAAGAGTGCTTTTCTGAACGGGTACATAGAAGAGGAGGTTTATGTTAGGCAACCCCCCGGTTTTGAGAACCCTAAGTTTCCTCGACATGTTTTTAAGTTGCACAAAGCTTTATACGGGTTGAAGCAAGCCCCAAGGGCTTGGTATGACCGGTTAAAGCAGTTTTTGTTGGGGAAGGGCTTTGTGATGGGTTCTGTGGACAAAACTCTTTTCTTGCTCAGAGATGCTTCAGATTTTTTAGTTGCTCAGATTTACGTGGACGATATTATCTTTGGCGGTACTACTGATTCTCTTGTGTCCAAGTTTTCTGAGCAGATGCACAGTGAATTTGAGATGAGCCTCATGGGTGAGCTTAAGTACTTTTTAGGGCTCCAGATCAAGCAGACCAAGGACGGTACCTTCATCCACCAAGGTAAGTACACTCGTGATATGCTTAAGAAATTTGACTTTGGTGGTGAATTGAAGCCGCAGATGACCCCGATGGGCACTTCTGGGGGTCTGGACAAGGACGAGAGCGGTGTCAAGGTCAATGAGAGAGAGTTTCGAGGGATGATCGGTTCGCTGTTGTACTTAACGGCAACAAGACCAGACATACAGTTCGCCGTGGGACTTTGCGCGCGTTTTCAGTCTTCACCACGCGCGTCTCACCGGCAGGCTGTCAAGCGCATTTTCAGGTATCTCACCTATGCGCCTGATCTTGGTCTTTATTATTCAGCATCATCATCTCTTGATTTATCTGGCTTTTCGGACGCTGACTTTGGTGGGTGCCGGTTGGATCGCAAGTCAACTTCCGGTACTTGCCAGTTTCTTGGTTCATCTCTTGTCTCTTGGTCTTCTCGAAAGCAATCTGGAGTTGCTCTTTCGACCACAGAGGCTGAGTATGTAGCTGCTGCCAGCTGCTGCTCACAGTTGGTTTGGATGATTTCCACTCTACGAGATTTTGGGTTGTTCTTTCCTACCAGGGTTCCATTGTTTTGCGACAGCACTAGTGCTATTAGTGTAGGGAAAAACCCATGTCTTCATTCAAAAACCAAACATATTGATGTGCGCTTTCACTTCTTGCGGGATCAATATGAGAAAGGTGTCATTGACCTTGTTCATGTTGATACCCATCATCAGTTGGCTGACATTTTCACCAAACCCCTAGATCAGTCTACATTTGAGCGTTTACGAGGGGATTTGGGTGTTGTGTATCCTTTCTAGGATATTTTGCGTCAGTTTTCTTTTTTTTTACTCTTTTCTTGAGTCTTTTTGTGTGTGTTCGTATCATACATTTTCACATATCACACTTTAGAGATGCTTCTGTTATATGATTGAACTGCTTTACTTATTCTAGCTGGTACATGCTTTTGATTACTTGTCAATGATCATGCTTTGTTTCAGTTCGCTTGATATGTCTGATATCTGTCATATGCATGGCTTTTACGCTTTCAACTTGAAAAATGATCACCATTGCTTCTGGTAACTAGCATGTGTAGGCTGAGTGCTTCTGCTATCTGTTACATGCCTTGTAGCCAGTTCATCACATAGATGCAGATATGCAACTTGGACATCTTTTTGCTTTCACATGGAAAATGAGCGATAAAAATGATAAAAATCAAAAATGAATGAGAAATTCCATGCCTTTTTATGCTTAAGTTGAAAAGATCCAAGTGGGTTTGCTTTGTCGCATTATATTGTTCTGGATTGCTTACCATAGCACTTTGGTATGAACTAGGACAGTGTAGTGTATGCCGAGACCAATGTCTTAAGCTTCTGATGGCTCAGTTCTGGCCTAGGCTTGACTTGGTCGGTTAGCATAAGGTTTGACATGCAAATAACCCTTGGCACAAATGACAAAGGAAAATGAAAAAGCCTGAACTTTAAAAGGATAACAAGTTTGCTGAAGCACTTTGTTTTGAACAATGCTTATTATAACACCTTGATTTTCGCGAGGCATTAAAAATAAAAATTCCCCTTAATGAATAAATTTCAAGAAAAGGATTTAGCATAAATCAAGAAAGAAGAAAGCTAAAATACAGGCCTAAAAATTTCTTTTAAAAATAACAATTTGCTAGAGTATTTTCCTAAAAATTCTCCTAAGCATTAAAATGCGTTCCAAAAATTTTCTGGAATTTTTGGTACCAAGGAATTCAATGAGATATAATCAACATCACTTCATCTTAAACCTCTAACACTAATTAATAAAATATATGACAACAAAAATGTTGAGTGAATAAAGTACATGATAAATCATTTATATTAAAAATAATATAAGGCCTGAGTGTGAAATATGATAAGGAACTAAAATAAGATATGTAAGCATCTAGGTCAAACTATTCATCTTGGCCAATAAAATCAACAAAAATTTCCCCTTAATATTGGCACCTTCTTTTTGAACCCCTCAAACTTCAGGATGGCCAATGACCAAGGACCAGAAGACCCTCGCGACGGAAACACCTCAGGCAACCTGCCTCAATGGGGTGAAGCTGGACGTCAGCAGACCCCTGTTGTCTATCATCCCACACTTACCGAGATGATGACAAAACAGAACCAACTGATCGCCACACTGCTTACCCAGATGCAACAACTACAAAAGCAGATGCAAGAGCAGCAGGCACAGTTGTTCTGTCTCCAACAACACCAACACGAGCTCTCCCTTCAGCTGATCTACGGGGACTTCGCCAACTTTCAAAGATTGGTGAACGAAGCGACTATACCAGAAATCAGAGTGATTCCACCTCAAGCCCCAACCCCGGCCAAGCCACGAACCACCCTTGGAGGACCAAGCACAGACATCCCACCCCAAGCACCGCCAGCCAGAAGGACACCAGTACCAGCTACCGGATACAAGAGGGACACGAACGGCAAGCCGATTGTGTGCTATAACTGCCGCCAAGGAGGCCACTATGCCAACAAGTGCCCCTACCCCAAGCGGGCGCCATCCTCCATTCCAAACCCAGAGGGACCTACCCTAGATCACCACAACGAGAAACCAGATACAACCGAAGACACTCCCAATTTGGTCTCAATCAACCCAGATCCGGAGATCGCCTTGCCTACTTCTGATATAACTCCTCCTCCTAATCCGGAGCACCAGTAGAACTCAGTCCCTCAGTTTTTCCGAGGTTCGCTTCGAATCTTGAGGACGAGATTCTCTGTAAGGGGGATAGGATTGTAACAGCCCCAAAATTAAAAGGGAATAAAATAAAGGGAAAATAATATTAAAGGAATTTTTGAATTTTGTTATTAAAGAAAATCCTAAAAGAGCCCTATTAAAGCCAAACAGAGATAAATATCCAAAATTTGGACTTGAAAATTTTATGGGATAAACTAGAGACCAAGAAATATTTTTGAGAATTTTTACAAAATTTTTCCAACAGATCTTCAAGCCTTAAGTAAATATTTGAATTTCTGGAATTAAATTTAATGGAAAATGAATTTTAAATCTTATTGGGCCGCAACCTCGTATTCTCCTCACAGAGCCTTTCGGCCCAGCCCATTTCCGCCCTTCTCACTGACAGGCGGGGCCAGCCTGTCGGCGCCGACCCCTCTCTCTTCTCTCCCGCGCCTCAGCCGGCCCCACCAGGCAGCCACCGGCGCTCCCTCCCTCTCGCTGCCGCTGGGTCCCGCGCGACAGCCAACGCCCGCTCACTGCCATGCCGGTCCCGCTCGTCAGCCCCTTCTCCTTCGCTCGTGGCCACTGACAGGTGGGGGCCACCTTCTCCTTCTCCTCGGAAGGGGATCTCTCCCCTTCCATTTTTAGCCGGCGCCCCCCTTCCAATTTTAGCCGCCGGCCGGCCGGATTCGCTTAACCGAGCGCGTGATCCTCTTCCCTATTCACCAGTGATCTCCTTCCACCCAGAATCGACGCGTTTTCGTTCTTTTGGAAGCCATTCCGAGAGTTATAGAAACTTCGCCGGAGCTTTTGGAATCCTCCTCGATTTCCCTCGGTTAGCCTTCCTATTCCGCCACCGGTGAGCCCTTTATAATCCCCTCTCTCCACCGTAGCAAAGCCACGCCACCAGAGCCCCAATCCACGCAAACCCGAGGGCCGTAGCCTCTTTTCTTCGGTTTTCCCCTGATTCCACTCCGGCCGACGATCACCGGCGCTCCGGGCCACCGTCGCCCTCGCCGTCGCCTCTGCCAGGACCGTCGACGCACCCTCTGCCTCGGCATCGCCTCCGCCGGGCCGGATCACCGCCGGATCTCGCCGCCGCCGTCGATCCAGAAAAGGACCGCCGCCCTCTCCTCGACGCCGGCCACCGCCACGACTCCATCGTCATCGCCACGGGTATGCCGGGATCCCCCTTGTGCCCCCTTTTCCATTTTTGGCCTCAGTCGTGCCCTAGGACCTCGCCGTCGCCGGGAATCCCTCGCCGGAGCTCTACCGGAGTCGGGGAAGAAGGGGAGTAGATACCCTTCGCTGCGTGCCGTGCCGGACGGGGCGGTAGCCATCCGATCAGGAACGTGCGGTACAGATTAAAAGTGAAACCGAGCGCCCAGATTCACGGTTGACTTCTGTTGACCGGTACGGTCCAATCTGGACGCTCGGATCTTCATTAAATCGTGACCGTCGGATCTGGATCCGACCGCGACCACGTGCCCGGCTCACGCGCGCAGTCGCCGGTTCACGGTGAACCCAGTTCACCGTGGACCAGAGACTGTTTTCTGGATTAAAAATAATTCAGAAAATAGTTTAAACTTTAAAAATTCATATCTTGCTCAAATTAACTCCAAATTTCACCATTTTAATTCTGGAAAATTTATCTCTTTATCCTCTACACATTTATGCAATAAAAACAATATGTTTATTTGTCACAAAATATTCTTATTAAATAATAAATAAAAGTGCTCTTTAGGAACTAATTAATATTTCCATTAAATAATTCAGAAAGACCCTTAAAAATTTTTCCAGAAGATATGATGGCTCCATTTCACTGTTATTAATACAATAAAAATGGAATGACCATTTTGTCCATGCCATTTTATTTAATAACATTCCTAAGACCCCTTTTTAATTAATATCCCATTTAAATAATACAGAAAAACTCTTAAAAATTTATATAATAAATCTAGATGAAATATTGACTCCAGTACACTGTGTTTAAGCCAATAAATATATAATAATTCATTTTTCTCATTTTAATTTATTAAACAACATTCCCTAGGCCCTTTAAAATAAATAATTAAATAAAAATGCAACCCTTTACAAAATATCATGAATACTTATACAATAAATTCAGAAGACTTAATGAAGTTATTCCACTATTTTAATGCAACAAAAATAACATGTTCACCTTGCCTACTTTAATCTAGAAATTAATGTTGCAAAAGCCCTTGTATGATACTCAAGTAATTCATATAATAGAAGTTAAACACTTTATAAACATGTCATGACAACTTATATAATAACTTCAGAAAACCTAACAACTTGAGTTCACTATTTTTAATACAAATAGAATATTCATTTTGCCCACTTTGTTCTATTAAATCATATTACACAAAGCCCTTTTTAATAGTAAAGATTCATACTTTATAAAAATTATCTTAAAGCTAGATAACAAACTTCAGAAGACTTAATAATTTAAAGTCACTATTTTTGATACCATAAAAACATCAAGGCTAATTTATACCTCTCTAAGTTCATCTCTAAAAAGGGGAAATAGAAACCCCTAGGAAAATAAATTACATCAAGTCATAGATTCAGAAATCTCATTAGAAATCAATCTTAGATGTTTAAGTGACAATTCCCTAGGATTTAAGACTCTATCTCCCTTACTTAAATCCAACAACAACTTGTATGCTTATATGCTTGATTTTGGATTGTTTATTGAATGTTGTGTTTACTTTTCCGTATCGAGAAGACTACAACGTCGTCGAAGATCCCGAGTCTTACCCCGAGGTTCCACCTTCACCATTCACGGATCAAGGCAAGTCATTGACCACCTCTGTGGAAACAGTTGATCATCATTGAGCCCATGATTTTAATAAATTATTGCTATAACACATAGGTTAATATTGCATTAGTCAAAGATCAAGCCTTACACTTATATTTATTAGATCCCCGTCCTTGTGTGCAAACCCAAGCCATGCTTATTGAGCCTTAACTCCTTGTCACTCTACGAATATTATATTAGCTAGTGCCCAATGTACCGGCACAACTGCTATAGGATATAAAGAATGAGTCGTAGTTAGATGGATTCTGGTATATGAAATACCCCGTTATTCTTGTCTCTGGACTCTGTTGGAGTTAGGTATGTTATAAGTATGGTGGGTTCCGGGTGCAAGCTCGGGTTTTGGTATGTCGCACCCGGGGCACTATAAGGACCGGTCTGCGGGATCTGTTGCAAAGCACTTCCGTACCAACCACAAGTCTAATGGGTAAGTCCTAACTGGAAGTGTGGAACACTCCGTCTCACGGCACCATAGTGGAGGGGGCAAGGGGCTAGCCCTCAGGGCGCCTTGTACCGACGATGGCTCAAGAGGGGGTATTGTGGAAACTCGACATGGCGAGACACGGTACGAAACCTATAAGAGGGTGCTGTTGAGTCGGGGAAGACCATATGGAAGGTTTTGGCACGAGTTCCCGTGAAATGGGTCATCTCGTTACACTTTGGTGTAAGTGATGAGTGTGTGCCTTGTGGGTACAGTGGTACATCTCTGATCAGAGTAATTCAATCTTTTCGAAAAGCGGAGCCCACGGTCAAGGGCGGGTTGTGTGACTACTCGCAGTTAGTTTACCATTGGTTGAAAGATTGAGTTATTCATGGCATGTAAGGACTGTTGTGTGAGGAGGTGAAACGTACTCCTCGAGTTAGAAGATGATGATGCATTCACATGTTTACTTTTCCGTACGAATAAATTGCTCACATTTAATGCTTTACAAATAAGCTGCTTCCGCAAAACTAGCCACTATCTCCCTTGTTATTATCATGCATTATATTTGCATTCGGTGGCTTGCTGAGTACATCTGTACTCACCCCGTTGACTTACACCATCAGAGCCCGTCTACTACGAGGAGGATGAAGGTCTGGAGTAGCGACCCAGTCAAGGCGAGACTGGAAGGAGGCGTTCATCTAGGACCCTTGATTTTATAAGTTTTTCTTCACTTTCATTCACTTTTGTATTAATGCGGTCTACGAACCGTGAATGATTGCCCGTATTGTACGTGGTCGCTTGATGAACGTCTTGTTTTATTGATTTTCTATGGAATTTCAATAAAGTCCTGATTTATTTAAATCGGGGCGCGACAAGATGGTATCAGAGCCGACTTGACTGTAGGAAGCCAAACAGACCTGACCCTAGGACCTATATTTACTATATTTTCTTACAAACACTGCTTATCCTCTCATCTTCCGAGGTTTTCACAAAAATTTTCTCTCTTTTGTAGATGCCGGTCCGTACCATGAATGGGAACCTTCGTGACGAGGCCGGATTCATTCGCGAGCTACGCATGCTCGTCAGTTTCCTCGGATTCGAGCATGAGCCGATGTACCATGGAGTCTTCCCCGACGAGGAAGAAAGCTTTTGCGAGGTCACCGTCGTCGTCCAGCCCTCCCCTCAGACCGCTCACACCTACCGCGGAGGGGGACCTACCTTCCTGGTTGCCAGCCAGCGAGCCGCTCTTCAGTCCCTCACCGAGCTTCGACTGGTATACGACTGCCACCTCCGCGACACCGTCTACCGCTTCATGCCCATGCGCACACCCGGGAGTCACCGCAGCATCTACATCAGCCCCCTCACGCAGAGCAACTCCGCCATCGCCCGCACCATGAGACTCTTGGAGGCTATGGACAACCTCCACACGGAGGTCGTCCTCGACGCAGATAGTCAGCACGACACCATCGACTTCTACCGCCACACTTCAGAGAACCTGACCCGCGAGAACACCGAGCTCCGTCGATAGCTTGAGCAGAACCCCCAGCTGACCCTCGAGGTGGAGGAATTGAGGCACCAGAACGAGCTTCTACGTCAGGGCGCCATGGTCAACACCCAGCTCCGCCAACAGCTCAAGGAACTAAAGAAGGATCTTGAGGAGATCGCACCTCTTCTGCCTCGCAAGAAGAAACCCCTTCGGATCCCCGCCGTGAGGCCCAAGAGGATCTCCCGCAGTGCCCCACCCGCCGAACCATCCAGCTCCTCGACCCAGACCATCTCCCACGAGCCTGTGATCAAGCCGTCCCCCGAGCTACCATAGACGTAGATTTATGGTTGATTGCTTTTCTTTGATTGTATTACCATTCATGTCAAAAATAAGGCATGAATGAAGATATAAATAAATGAAATCGCAAGAACGATACATTCTGAAATAAAAACTTAATCCCATTTCCTCATATACCTATTAGGTCATAATCCCAACCTAAAGGAGAGAATCTACCTCTAAGTTTCAACTCAACAAGATTCGTTCGTCACCGTTCTGCAAGGTCAACTCCAATCGTGAAGTCAAGACACGTTATCAGGAAAGCCCTAGCATAGCCAAACCCAATCAATGAAAATGTAGATTTAAAGCCTCTAGTGTAAAGAAGTGATTCCTAGCTAAAACATATCCATGACTTTCTAGCCTTTCCGAATCTCGGGACGAGATTCTTGTTAAGGAAGTTAGGATTATAACACCTTGATTTTCGCGAGGCATTAAAAATAAAAATTCCCCTTAATGAATAAATTTCAAGAAAAGGATTTAGCATAAATCAAGAAAGAGGAAAGCTAAAATACAGGCCTAAAAATTTCTTTTAAAAATAACAATTTGCTACAGTATTTTCCTAAAAATTCTCTTAAGCATTAAAATGCGTTCCAAAAATTTTCTGGAATTTTTGGTACCAAGGAATTCAATGAGATATAATCAACATCACTTCATCTTAAACCTCTAACACTAATTAATAAAATATATGACAACAAAAATGTTGAGTGAATAAAGTACATGATAAATCATTTATATTAAAAATAATATAAGGCCTGAGTGTGAAATATGATAAGGAACTAAAATAAGATATGTAAGCATCTAGGTCAAACTATTCATCTTGGCCAATAAAATCAACAAAAATTTCCCCTTAATATTGGCACCTTCTTTTTGAACCCCTCAAACTTCAGGATGGCCAATGACCAAGGACCAGAAGACCCTCGCGACGGAAACACCTCAGGCAACCTGCCTCAATGGGGTGAAGCTGGACGTCAGCAGACCCCTGTTGTCTATCATCCCACACTTACCGAGATGATGACAAAACAGAACCAACTGATCGCCACACTGTTTACCCAGATGGAACAACTACAAAAGCAGATGCAAGAGCAGCAGGCACAGTTGTTCCGTCTCCAACAACACCAACACGAGCTCTCCCTTCAGCTGATCTACGGGGACTTCGCCAACTTTCAAAGATTGGTGAACGAAGCGACTATACCAGAAATCAGAGTGATTCCACCTCAAGCCCCAACCCCGGCCAAGCCACAAACCACCCTTGGAGGACCAAGCACAGACATCCCACCCCAAGCACCGCCAGCCAGAAGGACACCAGTACCAGCTACCAGATACAAGAGGGACAGGAACGGCAAGCCGATTGTGTGCTATAACTGCCGCCAAGGAGGCCACTACGCCAACAAGTGCCCCTACCCCAAGCGGGCGCCATCCTCCATTCCAAACCCAGAGGGACCTACCCTAGATCACCACAACGAGAAACCAGATACAACCGAAGACACTCCCAATTTGGTCTCAACCAACCCAGATCCGGAGATCGCCTTGCCTACTTCTGATATAACTCCTCCTCCTAATCCGGAGCACCAGTAGAACTCAGTCCCTCAGTTTTTCCGAGGTTCGCTTCGAATCTCGAGGACGAGATTCTCTGTAAGGGGGATAGGATTGTAACAGCCCCAAAATTAAAAGGGAATAAAATAAAGGGAAAATAATATTAAAGGAATTTTTGAATTTTGTTATTAAAGAAAATCCTAAAAGAGCCCTATTAAAGCCAAACAGAGATAAATATCCAAAATTTGGACTTGAAAATTTTATGGGATAAACTAGAGACAAAGAAATATTTTTGAGAATTTTTACAAAATTTTTCCAACAGATCTTCAAGCCTTAAGTAAATATTTGAATTTCTGGAATTAAATTTAATGGAAAATGAATTTTAAATCTTATTGGGCCGCAACCTCGTATTCTCCTCACAGAGCCTTTCGGCCCAGCCCATTTCCGCCCTTCTCACTGACAGGCGGGGCCAGCCTGTCGGCGCCGACCCCCTCTCTCTTCTCTCCCGCGCCTCAGCCGGCCCCACCAGGCAGCCACCGGCGCTCCCTCCCTCTCGCTGCCGCTGGGTCCGCGCGACAGCCAACGCCCGCTCACTGCCATGCCGGTCCCGCTCGTCAGCCCCTTCTCCTTCGCTCGTGGCCACTGACAGGTGGGGGCCACCTGTCAGGACCTTCTTCTTCCTCGGAAGGGGATCTCTCCCCTTCCATTTTTAGCCGGTGCCCCCCTTCCAATTTTAGCCGCCGGCCGGCCGGATTCGCTTAACCGAGCGCGTGATCCTCTTCCCTATTCACCAGTGATCTCCTTCCACCCAGAATCGACGCGTTTTCGTTCTTTTGGAAGCCATTCCGAGAGTTATAGAAACTTCGCCGGAGCTTTTGGAATCCTCCTCGATTTCCCTCGGTTAGCCTTCCTATTCCGCTGCCGGTGAGCCCTTTATAATCCCCTCTCTCCACCGTAGCAAAGCCACGCCACCAGAGCCCCAATCCACGCAAACCCGAGGGCCGTAGCCTCTTTTCTTCGGTTTTCCCCTGATTCCACTCCGGCCGACGATCACCGGTGCTCCGGGCCACCGTCGCCCTCGCCGTCACCTCCGCCAGGACCGTCGACGCACCCTCTGCCTCGGCATCGCCTCCGCCGGGCCGGATCACCGCCGGATCTCGCTGCCGCCGTCGATCCCGAAAAGGACCACCGCCCTCTCCTCGACGCCGGCCACCGCCACGACTCCATCATCATCGCCACGGGTATGCCGGATCCCCCTTGTGCCCCCTTTTCCATTTTTGGCCTCAGTCGTGCCCTAGGACCTCGCCGTCGCCGGGAATCCCTCGCCGGAGCTCTACCGGAGTCGGGGAAGAAGGGGAGTAGATACCCTTCGCTGCGTGCCGTGCCGAACGGGGCGGTAGCCATCCGATCAGGAACGTGCGGTACAGATTAAAAGTGAAACCGAGCGCCCAGATTCACGGTTGACTTCTGTTGACCGGTACGGTCCAATCTGGACGCTCGGATCTTCATTAAATCGTGACCGTCGGATCTGGATCCGACCGCGACCACGTGCCCGGCTCACGCGCGCAGTCGCCGGTTCACGGTGAACCCAGTTCACCGTGGACCAGAGACTGTTTTCTGGATTAAAAATAATTCAGAAAATAGTTTAAACTTTAAAAATTCATATCTTGCTCAAATTAACTCCAAATTTCACCATTTTAATTCTGGAATATTTATCTCTTTATCCTCTACACATTTATGCAATAAAAACAATATGTTTATTTGTCACAAAATATTCTTATTAAATAATAAATAAAAGTGCTCTTTAGGAACTAATTAATATTTCCATTAAATAATTCAGAAAGACCCTTAAAAATTTTTCCAGAAGATATGATGGCTCCATTTCACTGTTATTAATACAATAAAAATGGAATGACCATTTTGTCCATGCCATTTTATTTAATAACATTCCTAAGACCCCTTTTTAATTAATATCCCATTTAAATAATACAGAAAAACTCTTAAAAATTTATATAATAAATCTAGATGAAATATTGACTCCAGTACACTGTGTTTAAGCCAATAAATATATAATAATTCATTTTTCTCATTTTAATTTATTAAACAACATTCCCAAGGCCCTTTAAAATAAATAATTAAATAAAAATGCAACCCTTTACAAAATATCATGAATACTTATACAATAAATTCAGAAGACTTAATGAAGTTATTCCACTATTTTAATGCAACAAAAATAACATGTTCACCTTGCCTACTTTAATCTAGAAATTAATGTTGCAAAAGCCCTTGTATGATACTCAAGTAATTCATATAATAGAAGTTAAACACTTTATAAACATGTCATGACAACTTATATAATAACTTCAGAAAACCTAACAACTTGAGTTCACTATTTTTAATACAAATAGAATATTCATTTTGCCCACTTTGTTCTATTAAATCATATTACACAAAGCCCTTTTTAATAGTAAAGATTCATACTTTATAAAAATTATCTTAAAGCTAGATAACAAACTTCAGAAGACTTAATAATTTAAAGTCACTATTTTTGATACCATAAAAACATCAAGGCTAATTTATACCTCTCTAAGTTCATCTCTAAAAAGGGGAAATAGAAACCCCTAGGAAAATAAATTACATCAAGTCATAGATTCAGAAATCTCATTAGAAATCAATCTTAGATGTTTAAGTGACAATTCCCTAGGATTTAAGACTCTATCTCCCTTACTTAAATCCAACAACAACTTGTATGCTTATATGCTTGATTTTGGATTGTTTATTGAATGTTGTGTTTACTTTTCCGTATCGAGAAGACTACAACGTCGTCGAAGATCCCGAGTCCTACCCCGAGGTTCCACCTTCACCATTCACGGATCAAGGCAAGTCATCGACCACCTCTGTGGAAACAGTTGATCATCATTGAGCCCATGATTTTAATAAATTATTGCTATAACACATAGGTTAATATTGCATTAGTCAAAGATCAAGCCTTACACTTATATTTATTAGATCCCCGTCCTTGTGTGCAAACTCAAGCCATGCTTATTGAGCCTTAACTCCTTGTCACTCTACGAATATTATATTAGCTAGTACCCAATGTACCGGCACAACTGCTATAGGATATAAAGAATGAGTCGTAGTTAGATGGATTCTGGTATATGAAATACCCCGTTATTCTTGTCTCTGGACTCTGTTGGAGTTAGGTATGTTATAAGTATGGTGGGTTCCGGGTGCAAGCTCGGGTTTTGGTATGTCGCACCCGGGGCACTATAAGGACCGGTCTGCGGGATCTGTTGCAAAGCACTTCCGTACCAACCACAAGTCTAATGGGTAAGTCCTAACTGGAAGTGTGGAACACTCCGTCTCACGGCACCATAGTGGAGGGGGCAAGGGGCTAGCCCTCAGGGCGCCTTGTACCGACGATGGCTCAAGAGGGGGTATTGTGGAAACTCGACATGGCGAGACACGGTACGAAACCTATAAGAGGGTGCTGTTGAGTCGGGGAAGACCATATGGAAGGTTTTGGCACGAGTTCCCGTGAAATGGGTCATCTCGTTACACTTTGGTGTAAGTGATGAGTGCGTGCCTTGTGGGTACAGTGGTACATCTCTGATCAGAGTAATTCAATCTTTTCGAAAAGCCGAGCCCACGGTCAAGGGCGGGTTGTGTGACTACTCGCAGTTAGTTTACCATTGGTTGAAAGATTGAGTTATTCATGGCATGTAAGGACTGTTGTGCGAGGAGGTGAAACGTACTCCTCGAGTTAGAAGATGATGATGCATTCACATGTTTACTTTTCCGTACGAATAAATTGCTCACATTTAATGCTTTACAAATAAGCTGCTTCCGCAAAACTAGCCACTATCTCCCTTGTTATTATCATGCATTATATTTGCATTCGGTGGCTTGCTGAGTACATCTGTACTCACCCCGTTGACTTACACCATCAGAGCCCGTCTACTACGAGGAGGATGAAGGTCTGGAGTAGCGACCCAGTCAAGGCGAGACTGGAAGGAGGCGTTCATCTAGGACCCTTGATTTTATTAGTTTTTCTTCACTTTCATTCACTTTTGTATTAATGCGGTCTACGAACCGTGAATTATTGCCCGTATTGTACGTGGTCGCTTGATGAACGTCTTGTTTTATTGATTTTCTATGGAATTTCAATAAAGTCCTGATTTATTTAAATCGGGGCGCGACACTTATCTTGGTAGATATCAGTTAACTTCTGCATCTTATGCTTTACCTTGCGTGTTTACTAGAAAATGGGGTGATGCTTTTATTTGCAAAAACTGAAAAATGCGTGCTAAATGACTTTCTTTAGATATCATCTGTTGCACTGATCATGCCATGTGTCTTAGACAGTATCTCTTTTGCTATACTTGTTAGATACTGTATTTGTAGTCAATCATATCTGAGAAGCATGCTTTCTTCACTCCACCTGCACCCCAATTGCATTCACTGCATATTTTTAGGGGGAGTTGCATTTCATGGGGAGTCTGTGTCTCTTTTGGGTGCTTGATGAGTTCACTTGTCAACAAGGGGGAGAAAATTTGGGATCAGAGTTTAAGGGGGAGTTCTTACTCTGTTGATATCCTTGTTATTCTGCAATCGCACTCATTTTGAGCTCTTACGTTTTGATTAACCATAATGACCGATTCTTGCTTTTGTTTGGCTTTTGGTCATTAGGGTTAAACTTTTACCTTATTTTTCTTCTTCTTTGTTTTCTTGTATTTTGTTTTCGTGTTTCCACATTTGTTCGTAGGAGCTGAAGAGCTGAGAATTGAGGAGTGTTGACAATGCACTCATCAAGGGGGAGATTGAGGAGCCATGCTGAATAGCGTGGGCCTCATGGCTCCAGAAGTGATGAGTAATTGTCAACGATAGTCAAAGAGGACAGAAGAAGAGGAGATCTGTTGTTTCATGGGCCGCGTGTGACTCAGGTACACGGGCAGCGAGCGACTGTCGGGCAGAGGAGGCTGCGAAGTCGGGCTGGCCCAATCCGGGTGCATGGGCCAGAAGCAGTAGAAGACCCACTGGGCTGTTGACCAGGACTGACTAAGGTACACGGGCGGTGAGCGATTGCCGGGCTGAGAGAGCTGCGGAGTCGGGCCGGCCCAATCCGGGTACCTGGTGCAAAGCTGGTGGAGGCTTTGTCAGTTTCGGCGTAAAACTGACAACCGTTGATTCTGTATCCGACTGTCCAGAAGAGAAGCCGTAGTCGCTACGAAAAGTTAGCTTCCGGATATGTCATATGTAACTCTAGGCCCACAGTCAGTCAGTTGTGTCTGTAAAAATTCCTAAGGGCAGTAGAGTCTTTTCCTTTATTTTTGAGTCTGTAAAAACCCTAAGGGGCTGGTAGAATATTCCTAGTGTTGGGCTGCCTATAAATAGGACCCCAATCCGTAGGGTTTGGACTACCCTTCTAGAATTCACTTTTTGCATCATTCATTGGGTCATTCCTCTTGCTCCCTGTATTGTCTCTCTCCTAGTTGTATGCGCCGCCAGGAACCTTCTGTGAGGTTATTTCAGATTCATTTTTCCTTGGTCTGTTTGGTGGTTGATTCCTTCTGGTTGAATGCTGCATTTACTTCTCAGCTTTGATTCCTTCAGTTTGCTTGCATCAATTTATTTCCCGTGAGATTTTTGCTTCGTGTTGCTTCTGTTCCTCACGAGATGAGTACTAGTTCTTGCAGTTGCAAGTAGTACTGATGCACTGTAGCTACAGTACTCACTGCCAGCTTTTTACCTTCTGCAGTACTGCCTTTTTGATCGAAGCAGATTGGAGTAAATGCCTTTTTTGACTGTTTCTGCGAAGTCATCTTTCTCTGTTCGAAGCCCCTCAGCTCCGTGAGGCAGGCTTCGATCTAACATTTTCAAGGCCTTCGTTCAAACTACGAACTTCGATTTTTGTGTCTGAGTTGCTAGCTTCGAGGTTCTTTCTGAATGGACAGCATCGCATACCTCGAACAAGCATACTCTGAATCTATCTGTTCGAAGTGCACACTTCGTTAGGCTTTGAAGTTGGGTTCGAAGCTTGTAGCTCCGCTAGGCCTCGCACTGACTTCTGTGTAGCGTGTCACCCTTCGCCTCTCTTTTCGGAGCTTGCTCGTTTCGAAGGTAGAGCATTGGCTTCGGACTTGTTTTTCTGTCGTGTGACAGGCTTCGCTTCTGTGTTCGAAGGTTGTCCTTTTGTGGGTTGTGTTCGAAGCTTTCTGTTCGAAGGTAGTGCTTCTAAGCTTTCGGTTCAAAGTTGTGTTTGAAGTTTTGTCTTCGAAGTGCCCACTTCGAAGCAGGCTTCGACTCTGTCACTTTGTTTCGAAGCTCTTGGTTCGAAGCTGTGTGCGAAGCCTTGACTTCGAAGTACATACTTCGAACCAGGCTCCGGCACTGTTATACTTCGCTCCGAAGTACTCTTCGCATCTTGTCACTTCGAACTAGGCTAGACCGTGATACCTTCGGCATCTCGTACAGACTCCGTCACCAACCTCCGAAGCAGACCTCGACGTGCGAAGGGGGCTTCACCAAGTTCCGAACAGGAGACAAATTTGGACAGTAACTTCTCTTCTCATCTTACACATACTTAGATCATTTCATTGAGAAGTTTAGGCCTGTTATAACATGTTCATCTGCCTAGTTGCACTACTTTAGATTTACACTGTTTATTATCAGTTGCTTCTAGGTTAGAAACCTTTAGACTTAGGCCTTCTTTTTATTTTCTGCTGCGTAGTATTTTGAGGTGCGTTGGGTATTGGGAACATGCCATTGATTCGAAAGAATTTTTAAGGCGCTACTTTCGGTCCTACACCGACCCATGACAAATGGGTTTAGAGACCAGGGGAAAGCTGGGACTTTGGTCTTGAATGCCGGTTCAGTTGGGAATGCGACAGGGACTTCCATAGGTCACATGGATGATTTGGGAACTCCAATTATTCAATATTTGAAGGATCCTAGTCAAAGAGTTGATCAGAAGGTTCGACAACAAGCGTTTAAATTTGTGCTGCTGGATGATATATTGTATCGCTGAACAATTGATGGAGTACTTTTGAAGAGTTTAGAGGTCAATCAATCTAAAGTTGCTATGGGATAAGTTCACGAAAGGTTCTGCGGAGCTCATCAGTCAGCCTAGAAGATGATTTGGATGCTTAAGAGAGCGAGCTTTTATTGATTGACTATGATTTAAGATTGTTTTAGGTATTACTGGGATGTGAAGCATGTCAACGGTTTGGTAATATTCAACTTGCTTTGCATCATAACTGCATCCTATTATCAAACCATGGTTGTTCTGAGGTTGGGGCTTGGACTTCATCAGCCAAATACATGATCCTTCTTCATAAGGGCATCGGTTCATGTTGATGGCTACGGGTTATTTCACCAAGTGTACTAAGGTCGTGCCACTCAAGAATATGACCCACAACGAGGTAATTGATTTCATATTGAAGCACATTATACATAGATTCAGCAATCACCAAACCCTTACTACATATTAGGGTGCTTCATTTGTTTCTAAAGAAGTAAGAGATTTTTTCGAATCTTATGGTATAATGTTGATAAACTCCTCGCCATACTATGCTCAGGCCAATGGTCAAGCCGAGTCTAGTAATAAGGTTGTGATTAAGCTCATTATGAAAAAGATTGAGGAGGTTCCTAGAAGGTGCCATGAGGTGCTTTCTGAAGCATTATGGGCGTGCAGGATAGTAAAGCACGGTGCTACGAAGGTAAGTCTGTAAGAGTTGGTGTATGGGCAAGAGTTCGTTTTACTAGTAGAGGAGAATCTTGGCTCTTTGAGGTTGCTTAAGCAACATGGCTTATCGGTCGGTGATTGTGAAATTATTTTGCAAGATAATTTGGAGGAAGTGACTGATAAGAGATTAAGGGCTCTAGAGGCGATAGAAAGAGACAAGCGAAGAGTAGCTAAAGCTTACAACAAGAAAGTAAGACCAAAATCGTTTTAGGTTGGTGACTTTATTTGGAAGACGATTTTTCCTTTAGGCACTTGTTGGCGTAAAAGATTACGCTAACAGGTTTCTGTAGAAAAGAAACTTACAAACGAAGTGTTTGCGAGGCAAACTGTTCTAAGCCTCCGAAAGGATAATAACTTAGAATAGTTCGAAAGTGTGTATTGATTCACTTGTGATCGGTCCTCATTACAGGGTAAAATGGGGGGTATTTATAGGCCTAAACATTAAGGAAAAGACCTATTTACCCCTCTATTACAACCGACATTAAGGAAACTATGCGGTTTCCTTAATAGGGCTAAAATGGTAAAAGACTAATCTAATAAGATAGAAGATAAGTCTTCTATCTTAGCTGGCAGAAAAGATCCTGAAGGACTTTTGTTCGAAGACATACTTCGAACCAATGCCTGCCTCCGGGCTTCGAACCAGGTTCCATGCACCTTCGAAGACGGCCTTCGGACAGTCTTCGAACTAGTTGGCTGTCTTCATGCTGCTTTGGCAATAACCTCGAAGATGAGATATTTTCCCCCAACAGTAGCCCCTCGAATACGCTTCTCCGTTCGACCTGTAACGTTAGGAGAGCAGTATACGGAAAGAAAAGATAACCAATCATAGAGGTTATTGATTTTTGTTTTATCTCCGAAATACATGAAGATATGAACTTCGAATCAGTTATAAGATAATTACTTTTCGAACTATCTTAGAACTGACTCAGGAAGTTCGAAAGTCTTTTTAGACTTAGAAAATATAACCGTTAGTTTCTGTTTCTAACGGAGTTATACGAGGCGTTATTTTCGGAGGAAAATAACAGGCGGGAATGCGAAAGGGCAGAGCCCAAACGGTAACAAACGGAAAGTTTAGGCTATAAATAAATGACTCCAGAACTTACTCGATTACCTTTTCACCGCTTGTTCTCAGTCAAAAACCTTTTGAGCCCTTTGAGTTCTTGAGCCCTAACTTTCGAGTTCTTGAGCCCTAGTCCCCGCTTTCTCAAATCAATCCAGCAATTGCGATGGCGAAAACCAAAGGCTCTGCACCTCCTTCGACCTTGGCTCGTCAACAAGCGGCTGCGGCGGCGGCAGCGGCAACAATGGCGGCGACGTCTTCGATGCAGGCGACAACTTCCATGGCGGCAAAGGGAAAAAATCCTCAAATCCCCGATGTCCAAGGTCTGTGCCCACCCTCAACCAAGTACTTGGATCAATCTTTTGAGTTGGGGCGGTCTACCTGCAAGAAAGAATCTTTGGCAATCACAGCGGGGGGAAATATTAGTAATGGAGTTATGATTCGGAAGCCAGGAAAAGAATCAATTCCATCACCGAGACCCGGAGAAGTTGTAGTGTTCGAAGCTTTTTTCGAAGCGGGCTTGGGCCTCCCGGCTGTGGATTTTTTAGCTGAAGTACTTGACTTGTTTCACGTAACCCTCCCCCAACTGTCTCCGAATGCTGTAGCCAGACTAGCTATCTTCGAGTGGGCACTGAGGGCCGAAGGTTGTGAGGGGAGGGCTGAAATCTTCGCTGCGCTGCATAGAGCGACTTGTCAGCCAAAGACCTTCGTAGGCTCCGGAGGTGAGAAGGTGGTAGTTTCCTTCGGAAGCATCAATTTTAGGCTTCGTGATGAATATGCCTTGCAATTCCCCGCTAAAGCCATCAATGCTAGATGGTACACCGATTGGGTTCTAAGGTGGTTTTATGCCGAAGTTGGAGTGGGTAATCCTCTGGCCGGTCCCCTCAAGGAAATTCAGTTTCGGAAGGAAGCCTTAGTGCAACCCGACGAAGGCCAACTCGAAGCTCGCCTCAACTTGCTTTAGAAAATCAGCAAAAGGTTGAGCATGCGAGACTTAGCCGAAGAGTTCATCGGACTTCAAATTCCTCCGTTGATGGCCAACTGGCCTATTGCCTTCGAAGATGACTCGGAAGGCGGTCTTCGCAAGATAAGCTATACTTCGAGCCCTGCAGGTAACTTCGAAACCAACATGCATAATACATATTTACTTCGAAGAAAGATTAACTTGAGTTATTTTTTAGCTTCTTCAGCCCCTATTACTTCAGAGCAAATTGTAAGGGCTTCGGAGAAGATCTTGGGTGCTCCAACTCCGTCAGAAAAGGAATGGCGAATCAAATTAGTCGGAAGTTGGGAGCGTTTTAACAGAGTATGGGGAATGTTGGAGTTAACTCCGCCCCCTCTGATGGACTGGGTTCCTCAAGAGAAAAGACCCAAGAAAAGAGTAGCCGAAGCTGGAGCCTCCAGCTCCGCAAAGACTCCGACGAAGAAGGTGGCTCGGAAACCGAAAAACCTCGCACCTTCGAGCTCAAGAGCTTCGGCTTCTAGCTCTAAAGAAGACGAAGGTATTTTATTAGTAAGATTAATTGACGAAGATGCGGCTCAACAAAGTATTCACATTGAAGACACTGCAGGTATTCCGGAGCTTCAAGCCAACATCGAAGAAGTAAGAGCTCCGGATACTCAAGAAGATCAAAATGAAGCCCCTATGGGTGTGAATGAGGCCGAAGTGCCTGCGAACATACCGGAGTCTGGAGACAATGTTGATCAACCAATGACTTCGGTAGTTCAAGAAGACATAACTCAGGCCGGAGTTTCAGTGGATGAAGGGGGAGTCGAAGTCACTATGGCTTCGATTCTCGAAGAAGTAACGAGGGCTCTTCAGGACGATGCTCCTGTAGTCCAAGATTTAACGGCCGATTCGGATGAGGACTACACTTATGATCCTCCGATCAGCCCGGTGCTCGATATTCCAGAGAATATCGAAGGTAAATTTTGCTTAATTCTTATCAATTTTTGCAAAATTATACAATGTGTAATATTTTTGTTTTTTCAGAGCCTCCTGTTGTCGAAGTATCCCTCGAAGATACAACTCAAAGACCTTCGACAACTTCAGGGCCGCAACCGGGAGTTGCTCTACCGGGGCCTGGAAGAGGAAAAAGACACATCGAGCCCCTCCCAGCTCAAGGATCGACTTCATCTGAGTCAACGGACGAAAGTGAATCGACTGAGGGGGGGCCATCTTCTGAAGTTCCAAGGGCCTCGGAAGAAACCTCCGGACCTTCGCTAAGCAGGGCTGACCAGAAAGCTTCAAAACTGCTTCCTCTCATAACTCCTTTTTTGGAGGAGAAAACCGGACTTGGGACTTTGGTTAAACCTTTGGGTGAAGCCAGTCGCCAAGTCGGGGAAACAGAACTGGTAGCCCGTTTAAGCAGAGTGAAGGGTTCGGAGCTTAACCTTGCTGTGGAAAGAGCAGCTTATCAGGTATAAAGCATCTTCGAACCAAATAATGAATTATATATGAATAATTTCTTATTCCAGTTTTTCTTTTTCTTAGCAAGCAGTCTTAGCCCGCGCTGCAGCTTTGTCGAATGAAAACGAAATTGCTCAACTTCGGGAAGAGAACGAAACTCTTCAAAGAAATCTTAACTTCTCCGAAGGTCGAGTATCTCAAATGGACAATGTGATAATAGCAGAGCGAAGAGCTAGGCAAAGCTTGGAGGCTGCAAAGAAAGAGCTCGAAGCAGAAAGAGTTGTGCTTCGAGCGGAGATTGAAAGACTGCGGACGGAGGATGCTGCGAAGGACTCCGCACTTGTAAGGCTACAAGAAGAGGCTGGCCAACTCCGAACTCAAAAGAATGCTTTGACTACGGAGAACGCTAGAATCTCCGGAGTTTTAGCTGAAACAACTTCGGCCAAGGATATGCTTATTGAAGAAAAGGTTAAGTCCGAGAAGGTGGCTTCGGAGGTCATCGAACAAATGTTAGGTGTCTTGGAGTACTTCGGTACTACTGGATCACTACCTTCGAATGACAATGTAACTCTGCTGCGCCGGCTAAAGAGGATCCAAGGAGCAGCGAAGCAAATGAAGACGGCAGGCATACGTTATGGAGAACTCTCCGGACAAGTGTCTGCCCTTGGAATACTTCGCTACTACGAGGATTTGGGCCGAACAATCACTCCGAGCGCCCAGGGCTCCATCATCTTCGATGACGACCGACTTTTAAAACCTTCCGAAGGTGTAGCTGCTGCTTGGCGAGCCTTCCAAACTTCGTGGAGAGCCGAAGGTCGTTCTGCGATCAAGGCTTGGATTGATGAAGGCCAACGCCAAAAGCAAGTTCGGAATCAAGCTTCGAGCAGTCAGCCTCCTCCAAATCCGCAGGTTTAGGATTTTTTAGGATTTTTTGATTATGTAAAGCTGATGCTTGTAAATATTGATCAATGAAAATCTTGTTTGTCATATTTTTAGGCTTTGCCTCTTATGGAAGATATCGAAGTGTTAGAGCTTAACAGCGAACTTCGCTCACTGTGGAACACCTTCGAACTTCTAAAGAGTTATAAGCGTCCTCGATTCCTTATCCCTCGAGATGACTCCGGCGTTATTGCGCCCGAAGTAATCAAAGACATATTGTCTTATATTAAAGAGGAAGATAAAGAGAGCGACGCAAACACCTCGTCTTCTGAAGACACTAATTGGTCCGAAGACGAAGGTGAAGCCCAAAATAAAAGATCTGAAGATCTTAGAAGCTGGGAGAGAAGCCCCGAGCGGCTTCGAACTTGGGCCGAACTTCAGCAAGAACAGAAGGATTTTAGAGCTTCGAAGGGGAGGAAGAGAGTTAAACGTAAAGTTCTTAGAACTTCCGAAGTTGGAACTAGTCGTTCCACCCCTAGCTCTCGGGACCGAAGAGGTCTCCGATTCCTTCTTGGTATAGATACCAATTTTTCATAATGTAATTTGTAAATACATTTGTTTTGATAATGAAAGCCGATTTAAAATTGTCTCCATATTTACTAGCCCCTCTTTGGGTATAAGCAACTTCGAACTGTATTCGAAGATGGTTATGCGCAAAGAAAAAACTTCGGAGTACAATTTTTTGGGGGTTCGGAGCCCCTCTGTCATTTTAAAGATCTTTTGAAATCTTATGAAATATCTTCGACTATTTGTAGTCAGAAGAATGGTAACTTGGTACCTTTGTTTATTTCATGAAAGAAATCAATTGAGATAACTTCCAAGAAACTTTAGTGTCTTAAAAAATTTGTCACTTTGGACGCATATGAACAGTCATTCGAAGCTCATGGCTTAAATGCTGTTTTGCTTTAGCCACCTTCAGCTGTTTTTTGCAGAAATCTACCAGCCGGAGCTTGGATTTCGCAGAAATTGTAGCCACCTTCGGCTATTTTTGCAGAAGTCTACCAGCCGGAGCTTGGACTTCGCAAAATTTGGCCACTTGGGCTCTTTTTTGCAGAAGTCTACCAGCCGGAGCTTGGACTTCGCAGAATTTGGCCACTTGGGCTCTTTTTTGCAGAAGTCTACCAGCCGGAGCTTGGACTTCGCAGAATTTGGCCACTTGGGCTCTTTTTTGCAGAAGTCTACCAGCCGGAGCTTGGACTTCGCAGAATTTGGCCACCTTCGGCTCTTTTTACGGAAGTCTGACAAGCTGCAGCTTGGACTCCGCAGATTTTGGCCACCTTCGGCTCTTTTTACGGAAGTCTACCAGCCGAAGCTTGGACTCCGTAGAATGTGGTATTGGCTCTTTTACGGATGCCTACAAGGTATCAGCTTGGGCTCCGGATGGATTTCAGCCACCACACCGGAGGCTTCGACTTTAAGGGTTCGAAGTCCGGAAATACAGCCCTGCTTAATACACTTCCCTCTCGAACGACTTCCGTCCCAGCGCGTCCGCTCGGGAGACTAGGAGCGTCAAGGGGAAGGCACGCTACAGGATGTATGCTTTATTAATTTAGAGGTGATTACAAGCGAATTACAAGGAGCCCTTATGCGAAGTATCGCTTTAGGTGCTCCGCATGCCAAGTATGTGCTAACTCTTCACCTTCTAAATTAGCTAATTTAAATGAACCAGGGCGCCCCGAGCGGACAATTAGATATGGACCTTCCCATTTATTGCCTAACTTCCCTGGTGCTATAATGCTTCGTAGAACAAGATGACCCGGCCTTAACTTGCTGAGCTTCGAAGCTTTGAACCTCGGATCGAAGCGAACCTTCTGAAGCTCGGGATGCAACGGAGATTCATTGTCGTAAGAGGCGTTCTCCGGGGCTTCGGGATAATCAAGATCGTCGTCTTCGTGCACTTCGGGGATAGCTGGGGTGGCTTGAGGACGAAGCCTGTTCGCAGCCTCTTGCCGCCACCTCGCTACTTCGGCTTGAAGATTGGCCATTTGAGTGGCCATGTCTCCAAGGCTATCTTCATCTCCTCCGGAAGGACCTTCCGGGTCTTGAGAGCTGGTATGATCAGTTTGAATCGGAATGGAGGGTGGCAGAGTGGCTCCGGGTGGTCGAAGTGTGGAAGGGGTTGGTGGAGAGGCTTCGTATCCTCGAGGGATAAAAGCCCCTTGCGGAGTTTGAGGTGGAGGGATAGTCGAAGACCCTCCGACTTCGACTGTGTCGAAGGGTATCTCTCCGGAGATCCGAGAGGACCTCCGAGTGGGATTGCGAGGTGCGCTCCGCTTAGGAGGCATGATGCAAGAGGTTGGTAGAGAACGAAGTTTTTTGGACTAGGTTCCCCACGGACGGCGCCAACTGTTGGCGTAAAAGATTACGCTAACAGGTTTCTGTAGAAAAGAAACTAACAAACGAAGTGTTTGCGAGGCAAACTGTTCTAAGCCTCCGAAAGGATAATAACTTAGAATAGTTCGAAAGTGTGTATTGATTCACTTGTGATCGGTCCTCATTACAGGGTAAAATGGGGGGTATTTATAGGCCTAAACATTAAGGAAAAGACCTATTTACCCCTCTATTACAACCGACATTAAGGAAACTATGCGGTTTCCTTAATAGGGCTAAAATGGTAAAAGACTAATCTAATAAGATAGAAGATAAGTCTTCTATCTTAGCTGGCAGAAAAGATCCTGAAGGACTTTGGTTCGAAGACATACTTCGAACCAATGCCTGCCTCCGGGCTTCGAACCAGGTTCCATGCACCTTCGAAGACGGCCTTCGGACAGTCTTCGAACTAGTTGGCTGTCTTCATGCTGCTTTGGCAATAACCTCGAAGATGAGATATTTTCCCCCAACAGCACTAAAAGTGTGAAGTTTAGCAAGTGGTCAACTAGTTGGAAATGTCCTTTTAAGGTTATTGAAATTGCTCTAAGTAATGCATACTCGTAGAGCTTTTAATGGTAGGTATTTGAAAAAGTACTTCCCGAGTGTGTGGCAAGATGCTTGAGGTGTCGTATGGTCGATATAAAGTATATCTCCCTTAGCCCGTAGTTCTTTTGGCTCACTAGTTTACCAAAAGGTAGGGGGCATGTGTTGATAGAAAATTTTTTCAATAATGGTCAAAATTATCAAAATTGAAGAAAAGGCTGAAAATGTGCAGTCCCTAGCACAGGACGATCCAAACAGCAATAGTAGGTCAATCCAACCAGCCATGCTACACCAGTCAGAATGGCCACATGGGTTTGGTTAGACCGATAGGGTCTGAGTCTGACACAAAATGGGTAATTTTGGGCAATTTTATGCCCAATTAATTTTTAACGACTTGGACTTGTATACCAATCAATCTAGGGTAGAAATCACGTCGAGGGACAACAAGACGAACCCCTATATAAATGGCTAAGGCCGATTCAAAGTGGGAGACTCTATTCCAATCTAATCTACCCACGTAGAATCGTTCTTTTCTCAATCTACTACTCTTTTGCCCTAGGTTTAGACATAGGTCGTCCATCTTTAATGGTTTACACCATAAACCTGAGATCCATCGTGTCATAACTGTGGTATTCCTTATCGATTTTCTTGGGAATCGTCCGTCTAGCCCCCTGTAATAGGTTTTTACCGATCTAATCCGGTAATTCGGTCCCCGACCGAATTGCTATTACTTCTAGGGTTTTTGCAAGGTCTAGGGCATCGAGCTTCATCAATGGAGACAACCTGCATCGACCTCGGCCATCGTCGTGCGCACCGTCTAGCTAAGGTGCTTACTGCCCCGCCTATCGGTCTAACCGGCCAACCGTAGCTAGTCTAACCGGGGCGTTTTGGCAATAGCCGGTCTGACCACCAGTGCGTGGCTGGCCGGATTGCCCCTACTGGTAGGCATAATCGCCTTCATTCAGCTGATTGGGTTCACCCTTGCATTGTGATTAAATTGCCTAGCAACTCCACCCCATGTTCCTCGTCAAGGTCAAGGATGACCGGAACGTGACGTCAGTGTCATTTGGCATTTGGCGTTTGGCTAGAAAAGCTAGGCATTTGTGCATTTTTGGATCATCGAATCAGCGTTAGTGTTGATTGGCACTTTATCGATAGATTTTAGTGTCAACAAGGTTATCTTTAATTCCCTGTTACACGTCATTGATATCGGGGGTTACACATCGGCCCTTGTGCGCAATGCGTTATTCGCACGTCCATCGGTCCGATGGCGTGTTATATGCATCGGCTGATGGCTTAATCGACCTTGATGATTTGGCTTTGGCTATCGGTTTAGTAGCCGATATGCGCCGACATCCACGGTTATTTCTTATAACCATGGTCATCGGCTCGATAGTCGATCGGTGTTGTTACTAACATTTTTCATTGTCCCTTATCAGTTGAAGGGTCAAACTGATTGGCACACTTATAACCTTCTAAGATTGTAATACTTGCAATGGAGTTAAGCAGACCTCTCAGGCCATGCGTGTGACCAAAAATGACACCAACATACTGTTGACACGAAAACGTGCCCCCACACTTCGGTCAGTTCGACGATCTAAAAGTGTGCGGATACTTAGGGATAAGCATAAGCGTAACACAACACTGACGTCACATTCCGACTACCCTTAATAGTGGCAAGGGGGTGGAGTTGCTAGGTAATCAGATCACATAGAAATAATCCAATTAGCCAAAAAGAAATATATAAATAAAATAAACTAGTCAACTGGACGGAGCCAGACCAGTTCGAAGTGTACCGTGTGAAGGGTTCATCGAAGGGGGCCTTCGGAATCTGGTGTGAAGGGTTCGCCGAAGGTAGTCTTCGGTGTTTGCATCGGTCTGGCCGAATACAAACTCCGAACAGATCTCTGACGCGAAATCACCTCTGAACCATAGAGTTCGGTGTGAAGTCACTAACATGACAAAAACACTCCAACACAACACGCTGAAGCCTGATGCGATGAAGCCTGCTACGAAGTGCTCTGGCATGCGGGACTTTGTCCAGACCGACAACAGCGTGACGGTCTAGCACTAGTAGTCGGAGCTGGGGTCCACCGAAGGGTGTTCTAGCAGCCTCTGAATCCAGTTTCCTGGCTCCGAAAACCTTTGGAGAAGGGGGCTCCGAGTGTGAAAACCTGCAACAGAACAGAGATCAAGTGCCAATTCGGCCTTGAGACTGAATATACTAAGTGCTGCAGCAGGGAAACAAAGGTACCAATCTGTTATATACATTAATAGATACTTCACAAGTGAAGTACCAAGGCAATAGCAATCTGTTACGTAGAATAACAGGTACTTCACGAGCGAAGTAACAAGGCTTACCACTATTCCGAAGTGGCCAGCACAGGGCTTCCAAGCAAACCCACGAAGGTTGTGCAGAAAGGTAAATAAAAGTAAAGGTACGGTTCAAACTAGGGTTTGAAGTTGAATTGTGTTGGGCAGTTTGATGAGCCGGCCTCACCCCTATATTTATAGGGGCTAGACTTCTTATATCTAACGCTAATCTGGTAGGATTCGTCCTAATCATGTTTAGGGATAAAAACAACCAGAATCATTCTCAAACTCTATCTTTGAGGCCAGCCCAAAGTGGGCCTTCGGTAGGCCCGCCGAAGCCTGCTCCTCGGGTCGAAGCTTCAACGAGGCAGGCCTCCGAAGGGCCTTTGGGCCGAAGCTAGCAGCCCGCTAAAAGGCCTCTAAATCCCAATGTCTGATGGGCCTTCGGCACTATAGGGCTTCGACCTATACCAGGACTTGTGTATTTTCGACCCAAATTACCAAAATTGTTATTTTGAATATCTTGACCATTAATACCATTTTTGCTATCAACACATTCCCCCTGCCTTTTAGTGAACTAGGTGAACTAAAAGCATAATGGGCTAAGGACGATACCTTCCATATCGGCCTTTCGACACTTTCAAGCGCTTTGCCACATACTTCGGAAGTATTTTTTCAAATATCTGTCATTCAAAGCTCTTCGAAATCATTCTCCTTGCAGAGATTCTAACAAGTAAGCATTTCCTGGAGTGATTTCGGCTATTTTGAAAGGACCTTCCCAACTAGGCGACCATTTACCAAATTTGGAGCTCTTAGTGCCTAAGGGTAAAATCGTCTTCCAAACCAAGTCACCAACTTGAAACGATTTTGGTTTAACTCTTTTGTTGTAGGCTCTAGCTACTCGCATTTCGTCTTTCTCTATAGGTTCTAAAGCCCTCAACCTTTTATCAGTCACTTTTTCTAAATTATCTTTTAAAATAGTTTCATATTCATCAACCGATAAACCATCTTGCTTAAGAAATCTTAAAGAGCCCAGATCCACCTCTACTAGAAGAATGGCTTCTTGTCCATATACTAACTCATATGTACTAACTTTGGTAGCACCTTGCTTTGCAACTCTACAAGCCACAATGCTTCTTAATGCCACCTTTCAGGGAACTCTTCAATTTTCTTCTTAATAAGTTTAATCACGGTTTTATTACTAGACTTGGCCTTACCATTTGTTGATAGCAAAAAATGGCATTAATGGTTAAGATTGTCAAAATACCAATTTTGGTAATTTGGGCCAAAAATACACATGTCCCGGGTTAGGCCGAAGCCCTATAGGGACAAAGGTCCACCAGGCTACGGCCTTCGGAAGCTTCCAGTCGGGGGCACATTTCTGTGTCAACACACTTTTTGGCGACTCCGCTGGGGAGAAGCTACACCAACATGACGGGTACATCTACATCGGCCGCCGGTACATCTACAACGACTACTACGTCTACACCACCGATGGACACCGTGGGAGGCGCGGACATTGACAACCGCAACATCCGAACACCTACTCTTGAAGATATTCCCGCATAAGACCGAGCAAAGATCGAGGCAAAGATTAAGGCGCTCCAAGACATGATGCTTGGGAGCTACGTCAAGATGTGCGCGGGCTTCATCAAACACGACATCATCGTCCCTGACCTTGCTCAGATCTAGGTAACACCCGTATCGCCTCGTTTATATTCTTTAGAGATTGAGAAAAAGATAGCTGCATCGGTAGATCAAGCCGTTAGCGCTTTGCTAGCCAACCGTTTAGATTCGGTAGTTATCTCCCAAGTAGAGGCAACGTTTAGAAGGTTCAGCTTTACTGAGGTCGTACCATCAGTCCCTATTACTATTATACCTCAGATAAATCATGTTTATAGCAGAACTAACAGTAGTACTAGCAAAACCGTTACATCTCCGGCCTCAACATCCATGGTCGAGACCAGTCATTATGCTTACGGCCAAGCTAGCGCCACATACCATGTGCAACCCCCACCTGTGCTGACGCCAGCCTTTCCCACACTGCCCGCGCCACATGCACAGGCACCTAGGCTCGAGCATGTCGTACAGTTAGCGCATGGGGAGGAAGCCCATGGCCGACACGCCGATATCCCGCCACTAGTCGCGCCCCTGCATGAGAGACGTGCGCAGGCAGCGGGCCAAGATGACCTTGAGGAGCAAATCCGCGCACTGTTTAGGGAATGCACTGGCTTCATGCCTAGGGGTCAGACTAGGGTTTATCGGAAGCCATATCCCGACCATTTTGATACAATACCATACCCTCGCGGCTATAGAGTTCCTGAATTCACTAAGTTCGACGGCGAGGGTAACAAAACCACACTAGAGCATGTTAGTCAATTTTTAGCATAGTGTGGAGAGGCTAGTGGGTCGGACGCTCTAAAACTTAGACTATTTTCTCTCTCACTATCTGGCACCGCTTTCACTTGGTTTTTGGCGCTCCCGCCGAACTCTGTTCAAACATGGGATGAATTAGAACAAAAATTCCATGACTACTTTTACACAGGTGAGATAGAACTTAGGCTTTCACACTTGACATCGGTTAGGTAGAAATCTAACGAGAATGTCTTTGAGTATATCAAGCATTTTAGGGATACTAGGAATCGATGTTTCAGCCTTAATATTTCAGAAAGGGATTTGGCGGATCTAGCTTTTAGTGGGTTGCGTTTTGAGATTAAAGAGAGACTAGACAACCAGAACTTTTTAGAGGTTAGCCAAGTCTTGTAGCAGGCTCAGGTTCTAGAAGGCTTAGCCAAAGATAAAAGGTTTATCAAGATCTTTAACAAGCCTAGGGCTGAAATCCACGTCATGGAACACTCCGACGAGGAGGAATTGGAAGAAGAGGATTTGGCTGGCATGTACGCGGTCGAATGGGTTTGGAACGCTAAGAGTAAACCTATCACTTGCTCCGAGTTACAACCGTCTCCCACCAAGAATTGGCCTAGTGAGGTCAAGTACTCATTTGACATAACTAAGTGTGATAAAATATTGGATTTTCTCTTGAAGAAACATCCATATTGTAAGTGGCATGATTCGCATTCACATAATACTAATGACTGTAATGTTTTTCGACGGAAGGTTCAATCGGCCATAGAGGAAGGATGATTGAAAATAGACCACACTCCGAAGATGAAGCTAGACAAAGATCCCTTTCCCGTCAACACCGTTGACCTCTACGAGAAGAAGGTGTTGATTTGGCCAGAACAGGCCGAGTCGACTAAAGGAAAGGTAGTAATTGTTGGACAACCATGCACACGCACGCTCATACCTAAAAATCCCAAAGTGGGAGTGTGGAAGTAGAATGTTAGCAGTCCTTCGGCTAGGGCTCGCAAGAAGCCGAAGGTGACATATAAGATGTTGTTAAACAAGCACCAAAGAAAAGTCAAGGAGACAGGCCCCCATGCCAAAAAAACTAAGTCAGCCAAAGGGCCCAAGGCATTCGGAGGGTGGCTTCGGACCACAGTGGCCGAACCCCCCGCAAGTTGACTCTGGGCCACAGTGGCCTAACACCCCCTATGGCGGCTTCGGACCTCAGTGGTTGAACCCCAGTACAGTGGCTTTGGACCCTAGTGGTCGAGCCCCGCGCAGAGCGAGTTCGGCCCTTAGTGGCCGAACCCTGCACCACTCTACAAGGGCCCTCTGATAGGAGGCTTCGGCCTACACTGGCCGAGCGTACCTCTGGCCTGGCAGGACCCCTCACTGATATGGTCCGAGACACCGTCGACTCTACCAAACCCTCCTCCGGGTAACGGGTTTGGCTCATAGTGGATGAAGCCACTAGAGCCACTGATGCCTCCGCCGTACAACTAGGCAGGGACTCCGTGGTCTTTTGTTTGAGTGTCTTCTTCATAAATAGAAAGGACAAAAGTAGAACTACGTAAAAGTAAAACAAACCCTGATTCTCCTTCCCATTTTGATTTTAGAAGCGAGATACGTAGGCAATCCTCCGTGGAGGATTCGGGTTTCCAATTTGTTAAAACAAATTCTGACTCTAATTTAAAATAGTTGATGCCTTCGCGTGCGCAGTGGCACCGGCACCATGCCGAAGCGATCAACGACGTAGCAATTTTGTCATCTCGATCACACATTATGCTGGCATGTTGGTTGATCCACTGTTCAGTTTAGAAACTGAACTTTATGCGTTGGCTACTTCAAGTTGCGGCTTTGCAAACTTGAAGATTCCCGAGTCCTGGCCAATGTGGAGCCCAATTTTGTTGGCCATGTGCATGCTATTCCACGCAGAAACAGAAAATGAAACTCGTTCATGTTAGTCGTTAGTGCAAAAAACAGTGCAAATTTGACTTGGGAGTATAACCAGGTAAATTGGAATTATATTGGGTAAATAAATCGAAAAATCCATCACGAACCATATCACCAGTATATAAACTAGGATCACATTTGGTAAAATAGTACCATCCTGTGGTAAAAACCCCTATTTTAACAAGAGCTAAGATATTTGCATAAACATACCTTATCCCATCATGGGAATGGCATGTTACAACGTGTACCAAAGATTGTTCATGTTCAACTTTATAGCTTATTTGGCGGGTTCTTTGTTCAAATTGAGTCAATTTATTCTGGAGGGATGGATGTAAATCAGTCGTTTCCTTGTTAAACACACGCCACAAAGTTCTTTGTGCTTGTAGTTCCGCTACATTCATTGGAGCAATATTATTTAACCGTAGTAACTCTCTCATCTAATAATACTTTTAGGTAATTAATGGATGTAATTCGGTAATAGGTATGAAGTCAACCATAGATATTTTGTTCTATGATTGTAATACATAGCCTTAAAACTAAAATAATTATGGCTAGAATTCGTTAATATAGTTTTCAAGATATCTAGATCCTGTAAACACTTACCATAGAATTTACTACAAAGAATTTTATCAAAGCTATCCATGGATGAAAGTCCATAAGAGATTCTATCTTTTAAGAGAATATTTCGCATTTGAGTAAAGCGGTCATTAAAACCTTTCAAATACTCTCTATTTTTCAGTAAACGTAGTTTAAGACAAGCTATACCTCCCTCCACTCTATGTAGATTGAAATCCCTTGTTTGATCTTGGTTTCCCTTGTTCCAATTTTGTATAAATATCGAATTTCGAATTTGGTTCATTGCATTTTTCAATCAAAATCAGTATTGTAGTTGTTTGGGATTTTATTAGTTAGTTGTCAAGACCTTGTGGAAATATCCACCTCTTGCCGTGTTGTGTTATTGGCTAGAGAAAGACAACCTTTTTCCCCTATAGTCGGCCTATTCAAGCTCTCAAACTAGGCTAAACCCCCACTTTTCATGTCGGGTATATAAGCAGTGATTTCAAATCCAGAGGTTAATCGTACTCTGGCAACTTTACGTAAGGCAGAGTTGGATTTTTTGGGGTTGATAGTGGAAAAGTCGACAGATAAGTCACCCTTACTGTCTCTCTACAGAACCGTACATGAGGTTTTCATCTCATACGACTCCTTGTTCAATTATTTCGAAGGGATCCTTTTCCTCGTTCGAGAGTCTCCGCCCTTCTTCCACTCCGTCCTGAAGACTAACTAAGACCCATTGAGTCACGTTTTCATGTTCTAGTTGAACACTTTCCATTTATGATTAAAGGAGAAGATTGTTCTTTTACCAAACATATGCGGATCAAATAACGTCTTATAATAAGAAGAAATCTTGAAGGTGCCGCAAGATTAGTTTTTTACAGTTCAAATAATACATTGTCCGCTTGGAAGGGCTTGGTTTTTCAGAGGGAGCAGTTTGGCATTGTGGTGGAAGCCAGCATGGAGAAGCGGCGTTGGTTTTTCCAACGAAAAACAAGAACATACAAGAACGAACTTCTATGACAAAATGCTAGTTGCCTACAGTGTGGCAACTGCTAATTCATTTAAAAGAATAAAAAGTATTTACTACTTGCGCCATGGTCAAGTATACGTTCATCATTCTGTACGCCTATCTTAACAAAGGGCTAGGCCAGACCCTCTAAACTAAGTGTCTCTTCGCTAGAAAAAAGTCAGTCCTGATCAAAAGTGGTCCTATATGAAGGTTCAGTCTCTTTGCCCTCTGTACCGTACCCTGGTATTTAAGCATGTGAAGCTCTTTGACCAAAGAGAGGGTAAAACGTGTAGCATCCGGAAAGCCTATAAGTTCTACCTAATGAATTATGAGTTTAATAGATCCTCTTTAGCAGAAAGACGTATATTCCTTGCTCATTATCACACAATCACTTATTCCCAAACCTCGTAGGGGACTAATCGTTTTCATCGAACTGAGGCAATCTTTCCGGATTCGCTCCGCCTTATAGCCTTGCTTCCCATTTTCATTGCCATTGTAGCACGTGTGTGGCCCAACCCATAAGGGTCATGCGGACTTGACGTCATCCCCACCTTCCTCCAGGGTTGAATTGTTGGGGATTTCGTTTCAGAAGGAATCAACTAAGAAATCAGGAAAGGCGAAGGAAAAGCGTGAAAAGAGCAAAAGAGGGAATCCCACCTAAACAAACACATGATCTCGAACTATTTCCTTATTGGGAGGACCAAGAAATAAACGCTGACTTAAAAGAAACTCAAGGCCACTCTTCCTCCGGGCTTTCTTTCCACACTATTATGGATAGTCAAATAATGGGAAAAATTGGATTCAATTGTCAACCGGTCCTATCGAAAATAGGATTGACTATGGATTCGAGCCATAGCACATGGTTTCATAAAATCTGTACGATTTTCCCGATCTAAATCGAGCAAGTTTCCATGAAGAAGATCTTGTTCCGCATGTTCTATTCGATACTGGTAGGAGAAGAACCCGACTCGAATCAAGCAAGAGGTGGAATACCACAAAGAGAAAGGGTACCCCATAAAAAACTAGTTCTTGTAATTGGAATGTATTTTCTTAAACCACCCATAAGAACCATATTCTGACTTTTATCTGGTGAATATCCAACAAGAGGCTCCATTGAATGAATAACAGATCTGGATCCCAAGAACAATAAAGCTTTCAAATAAGCATGAGTGATCAAATGGAATAAAGCAGCTTGATAAGAACCTATACCTAGAGCTAACATCATATAACACAACTGAGACATTGTAGAATAGGCTAAGCTTCTATTAATATCTCTCTGAGCAAGAGTTAAAGTGGCTCCTAAGAAGTGTGTTATTGTACCTATTAAAGAAATGAAACTCATTATCAAAGGTAGGTACCCTCCGCAACTTAACGCTATGCCATATTTTCCTTCAGAGTGTTATGAATGGCAGGGACAAGAAGACACAGCGGAGGGAGGCATCATCCACAGGCTGTCTATGTTACCTCCGAATCAACTCGTGCAGAGCGAAGTCAAAGAATATGGGTGCGAAGAGGCAAAGGATAGGGAGTCTGAAGATATCACAGTCAGAGTAGAGTCTCAGGAAGTCCCAATCCCGAAGGCCCCTTCGCCGAAGTCTGACGGAGGTAAGTCCCCTACTTCAGCCAAAGCATACGCCAGAGCTTGGTTTGATCGGCCGAACGAGGCCGGTCCAACTGCTGGGGTCCACAGCGAGGACTCCTCCAAATACAGAGTGCACAAGGCCAAGATGGACAATACCACTTCGGCCAGAGTTATCAGGAACCAGGTAGTGGCACCCGACACCAAGCCACAACCATCTTGGGCACCTCTAGGTATGTCCAAATCAGAAAAAGGCATCTACAATCACTACGGGCACAGGAGATGCACGAGAAGAAGGCCGGGGACGAGCGAGACACTATTTTTGAAGAAATCCACCCTAGACCAACTACCAGACAGATATGGAAAGTTAAGCCGATTAAGATGACTAATCCGGCTCCTACTCTGAGTGACGACGAAGACGACATGCTCGACGATGACTACTCGCCCTTCTCCGAGGGTCCCGCACCCCAGGCAATGGACATTAACGTCGTCATGCTGTCCACCGAATTCTCCCTACCACAGGACGAGGCCGAGGTCACTCAGTTGAACCTCGACCCGCGTGTACCGCCCCGATTTATCGAAATCAGAACATTATTGAATTTCCATAGAAAAACAAAAATAACAAGAGGTTCATCATGTGACAACATACATACGACAAGCATTCATTGTACGCAGACCATATTATTACATAAGAGTTAAATAAAAACAAAAATAAGCTTCATGACGAACATCTTCTTTAGGATCGATTTCTCGACTGGGTCGCTACTCCAAACCATCCTCCTCGTAGTACACAGCCTCTGGAGTGTTTGTCCAATGGGTATGAGTACAAAAGTACTCAACAAACCACCGCAAATGCAAGTAGTAATGTAGGATAATAACAAAGGGAGAGTAATGGCTAAAAGTAAGGAAAAGTACATTTTAAGTTATTGCATTTAGTGTAGTCAAATTTTATCATGCAGAATAATAAACATGAACATTAATAACACCATCTAACTCGAGGAGTACGTTTTACCTCCTCGCACAACAGTCCTTACATGTCAAACCATCATGCACATACATATTCCAGGTAATCTAACTGTGGGATGTCAAGCAACCCGCCCTTGACCGTGGGCTCGGCTTTTCGAAAAGATTAATGACTCTGATCAGAGATGTACTACTATACCCATAAGTCACGCACTCATCCCAAACACAAAAGTGTAACGAGATGACCCATACCACGGGAACTCGTGCCAAAACCTCAGCATGAAATGCTCCAAGCGATAACCACCCGCTCTAGGTTTCGCCGGCGCGCCGGGCCTCATCCCGGCTAACGTCGCACCCCCTTTTGCGCCACGTTTGTACAAGCCACCTGCATGTGTTGCTTGACCCATCTCCAAATGGTGGCCTCGGTTTGGAACACTCCATACCTTAGTTAGGACTTACCCATTAGACTTATGGTTAGTACGGAAGTGTATTGCAACGGATCCCGCAGACCAGTCTTATAGTGCCCCGGGTGCTACCGACCAATGCCCTAGCTTGCACCCGGCACCCACCATGCATTCACTCACAACCACAACTCATCACCGATAGAATTCCAAGATAAAGAATAACGTGGATCATATAGTAGAACCAAGTTGCTACGACTCATTCTTAACCCTATAGCAATCGTGTCGATACATTGGACACTAGCTAATAATACTTATCATGTGGTGACAAGGAGTTTAGGCTAGATAGCATGGCTTGGGTTGTACATCAATGTCGGGGGATCCTAGTAAATATATTGTAAGGGTTTCATTTGACTAATGCATGTATATCCTATGTGTTTTAGCGATAGTTTAGTAAAACATGGGTTCAACATGCTCAAAAGATTGGTTTGGTGACTTGCCTTGTTCAGCAAAAGGCATCGGGGGAACCTCCGGGTAATATTCCGGCTCCTCGGCGGCATCGTAGTCTTCTCGATATAAAATAAAGTAAAATAAATACAACATTCAATTTAAACAATACAAAATCACTCAACAAGCACATAGGTTTAAATTGGTTTAATTTAAGGATAACCAAGTTGTTAAGTTTATGAAATCTATTTTATAAATAATTTAAAATGAACTATAAAGAAGTATGGCCCTTTCTAAAAGGGATTTTAATTGTGAAATAATCTCTTGGTAGGCTTTCTAAATAATTTAAAATGAAAGGTTCAGAGAAAACTCAGTGATTTCATTATTCTAACAGGGAATGAATGAATATAAATTTTGTTGGAATTTAAATAATTAAATTTGTATTTTACCCTAAGGGCATTTAAATACTTTATTACAAAATCATGAAATGTCCAAAGTAAACATACTGTTTTTATTAAATGAACATGTAGAGAATAATATTACAAATTTTCTGGAATTGAAATGGTAATTTTTGAAGTTAAAATGCGCCAGATATGAATTTAAGAAGTTTAAAGTCATTTCTGGAAATTAATTTAAATCCAAAACAGTCTCGGGTCCACGGTGAGCTAGGCTCACGGTGAACCCGCGCACTGTGCGCGTGGTCCGGCCCAATATGGACCGTTGGATCTAGATCCAACGCGCGAGGGCGAGGCAGGGGAGTTAAGTTATCGCGGACGGCTGAGATTAAAACATCGAACCGGTATGCGATGAATGACTCAGATTAAACATAGGTTTTAAATAGAAACGAACGTGCGAGATTAAAACGTAACGTTTCGATCAGATCCAATGGTGCGGATTAAATCGCGCACGAGGTGATACAGGCGTCGTTCGATCGCAATCGCACAGTCGGGATTGAATCCGACACGGCACAGGTACTCGACCCGTGCCGGTCGTCTTCTCCGGCGACGACGAGCGGGCCAGAGGCCACGGCGGGCTACGGCGATCCTAGCTAGGCCTAGAAATGGAAAGAGGATGCCTAGGGGATCATGGGGTACCTTCACGGCAGTCCGAGGTCGACGGAGTGCGGTCGGTGGCGAGGGTAGACGACGGAGTAGTTCGGGTTCCTCGTCGGCGATGGTGTTCTGACGGGGTTCGTCGATGGCGGAGGGGTGGCCGAGGTCGGTGAGGCCTTGGCGGTCATGGAGGTGCGATCGGCGCGGATGGAGAAGGGCTCCGGTGAAGGCGAACGGCGACTGGAGTGAGGACGGTGGTGTGGGCTTAAAAATCGAATTGAGGTGCTCGGGTTTGTTCTCGTAGTGAGATAGCGTGGGGGATCAACACGGACGGCCAGGGGGTTTAAATAGATGTGCCGGCGAGGGTCAGAGGGGGTCACATGCATGGATAGCCGAGGGGGGGTATTTACTCACCGGCGAGGTTTTGCCATGCACGGTAACACGATCTGGGGGCTTAAACGCGTGCCTTAACGCGTTTAATTTGCTGGCGGGCCTCGAGGAATTGAATGCCGGCGTCGGTTTAACGGGAGGGGGAGCCGGCGAGCAGATCCGAGGTGAGGTCTTCGGTCGGCGGAGTTAGGGGGTGGCGCGAGGTGGACGACGGTCCTGACAGGAGGGGTCCACCAGGCAGCGGGCGAACACGCGACAGAGGGTGAGGCTGACGGGTGGGGTCGGGGTCGGCCGAGAGGGGGGTGGCGCCGATAGGTGGGGCCAAGGTGTCGTGTGCGTGCGCGCGAAGAGAGAAGGGCTCACTGACAAGCGGGGCTTAGGTGTCAGTCCGAGGCGCGCGAGGTAACAGGCTGGGCTGGCCGGGAGAGAGAGAAAGGGGAGGGGGAGGCCCATTACTGTTTATAAGGTTTTCTGATTAAAATAATTGCAGATAATGGATTAAAATATTTGGGCTACTTCCAAGGTTGGTAAAAATTTGTAAACATTCTCAAAAATATATCTTGGCCTTGGGATCATATACAAAATTTTCTAGCCCCTGGTTTGGTCATTCCATGTATGTTCTAGTTCAAAAAGGGTAAGGAGGGCATTTAAAGGTATTTCCATAATACTTAATTCTAGGAAAATAGATTAAATAATATTTTTATTTCTCTGGAAATTTGGGGTGTTACAAACCTATCCCCCTTACAAAGAATCTTATCCTCGAGATTGGAATGCTACTCGAATAGCTCGGGGTATTGGGCTTTCAGCTCGTCTTCCTTTTCCCATGTGGCTTCTTCGACGGGGTGGTTGTTCCACTGAACCTTGCAGAAGCGAACCACACGGCTCCTGGTTACTCTTTCCTTAGTTTCCAATATCTTGACGGGTTTCTCGATGTAGGTCAAATCCTCCTAGATGTTGAGCTGTTGGAGATCGGCTTGTTTGGCGGGCACACGAAGACACTTCTTCAGCTGAGAGACGTGGAACACATCATGAACTCCTGCCAAGGATGGAGGCAGTTCTAGTTGATATGCCACTTCTCCTTGCCGTCGGAGGATCTGAAAAGGTCCGACATAGAGGGGTGCTAGCTTGCCTTTCATGTTGAACCTTTGAGTGCCACGGAGGGGAGTGACTCGGAGATAGACATAATCACCGTCCTCAATAGTTAAGTCTCTTCGTTGGTTATCGGTGTAGCTCTTCTATCGGGACTGGGCTATTTCCAATCTGTCCCTGATAATCTTGACCTTCTCTTTAGCTTCTCTCAATATATCTGTCCCAAACAGCTGCGACTCTCCGGTCTGATCCTAGAGCAGCGGCGTTCTACACTTACACCCATAAAGTGCTTCGAACGGGGACATTTGTAGGCTGGCTTGATAGCTATTGTTGTAGGAGAACTCCGCGTAGGGCAAGTTCTTGTCCCACATTCCGCCAAAGTCTAGAGCGCAAGCTCTAAGCATATCTTCCAGTATCTAGTTGACCCTTTCGGTTTGACCGTCGGTCTGTGGATGATAGGCGGTGCTAAAGTTCAGCTGGGTGCCGAGTTCCTCTTGAAGGTTCTTCCAAAACTTAGAGGTAAACTGACTCCCACGGTCAGATACAATCTTCTTAGGAATTCCATGAAGGCACACGATCCGGGTCTTATACAACTCAGCCAACTTGGCAACAGTGTAAGTTGTCTTGACGGGGATGAAGTGAGACACCTTGGTGAGTCGGTCGACGATCACCCAAATAGAATCATGACCAGCTTGGGTCCGGGGCAGTCCTGTGATGAAGTCCATCCCTATCTCTTCCCACTTCCATTCGGGGACCTTGAGGGGTTGAAGAAGTCCAGCAGGTCTTTGGTGCTCTGCCTTGACTCATCGGCATGTGTCGCACTTGGCCATATACTCAGCTATTTCCCTCTTCATGCTGACCCACCAATATTTTTCCTTCAGGTATTGATACATCTTTGTACTCCCGGGATGTATGGAGTATAGAGTATCGTGGGCTTCTTGAAGGATGAGGGTCTTCAACTCAGGTTTGTCGAGTACGCATATCCGGTTTCCGAACCAGATGGTACCATGCTCGTCCTCGGAGAATCCGGGGGCTTTACCCTTCCGCATGTTCTGTTGGATCTCCAAGATGTCTGAGTCTTCCTTCTGCCTTTCTTGGATATGGTCTATCAAGACAGGTCTTGACTCCAAGGCAGCGAGATACGCTCGGGTGGTGATCCCTAGATTCAGCCTTTCCATTTCCTTGTAAAGAAAAGGGGCTTGGTCTTGTATCATGATGGCATTGTAGTACCCTTTTCGACTAAGGGCATCTGCCACCACGTTTGCCTTGCCTGGATGATAATGGATGCCCAAGTCATAATCCTTGATGAGTTCTAACCATCTCCTTTGTCTGAGGTTCAGGTCCGGTTGGGTGAATATGTACTTGAGGCTCTTGTGGTCGGTGAAGACCTCACACCGATTCCCCACAAGGTAATGTATCCATATCTTCAAGGCATGAACCACGACTGCTAACTCCAGGTCATGGGTTGGGTAGTTCAGCTCATGCGGTCTCAGCTGTCGGGAGGCGTAAGATATAACCTTCCCTTCTTGCATTAAGACACATCCCAATCCTTGACGAGAGGCATCACAGTAGACGTGGAAGTCTTTCCGGATGTCTGGCAGAGTCAGAATAGGGGCTGACACGAGCTTCTTCTTGAGGGTTTGGAAGCTTTCTTCACAATCGGGGGTCCATGCGAATTTTACTTCCTTCTGCAGTAGTCTGGTCATAGGCTTGGTGATCTTCGAAAAATTCTCGATGAACCGGCGGTAGTATCCGGCTAATCCGAGAAAACTCCAGATCTCGGTCACGGTTGTGGGTTACAGCCAGTTGGTCACTGCTTCCACGGTGGTTGGGTCCACTGCTATTCCTCCGGCAGATATAACATGACCGAGGAACTTCACCTCTGACGACCAAAACTCGCACTTGCTGTATTTGTCATACAATTGCTATTCCCTTAGCATTCCGAGGGTCAGATGGAGGTGAGTTTCGTGCTCTTCCTTGGTCTTGGAGTATATGAGTATATCGTCGATGAATACCACGATGAACTTATCCAAGAACTCCATGAAAACATTGTTCATCATGTTCATGAAAAAGGTCGGTGCATTCGTGAGTCCGAACGACATCACAATGTACTCGTAGAGTCCATAGCGGGAGGTGAAGGCAGTCTTGGGTATGTCCTCTTCTCTAATCCTCAATTGGTGATAACCTGACTTGAGGTCAATCTTGGAAAACACCGAAGATCCTTTCAGTTGATCGAACATGTCATCGATCCGAAGCAATGGGTACTTGTTCTTGATGGTTACGTCGTTCAAGGCTCTATAGTCCACGCACATCCTTTTAGTCTTGTCCTTTTTCATGGCAAAGATGACCGGTGCACCCTAGGGTGAGGTACTTGGCTGGATGTACCCTTTTTGCTCCATGTCTTCGATGTTGCTCTTGACCTCGGCTAGTTCATTGGTGGCCATCCGGTATGGGCGCTTGGAGATTGGAGTGGTCCCGGGGACATGTTCGATCCTGAATTTGATGTCCCGCTTGGGAGGCATTCCTGGTAGGTCCTCTGGGAAGACGTCCATGAACTCCTTGACTATGGGCACTTCTTCAAGAGCTAGAGAGTGAAGAGATGTTGCAGGGGGTTTGCGGCTGGTCATCTGAAAAGTGATGGCTTTGCCTTCGGGGTTGGTCATTGTTACGGACTTGCTGGCACAGTCGATCACTCCCTTGTGATTCATCAACCAATCCATCCCTAGGATGAGGTCGAGTCTGGTGCACTTAATGAGGATTGGCTAGGCTCGGAACAATACTCCTTGGATCTCTATCTTAACCTTAGGACTGTATAGGTGGGCTAAGGTTTTATTGCCCAGAGTGGCAATCATCATGGGGACTGATAGAGGGAGTACTTCCAAGTCGTTGGTTTTCACAAAACCTTCCGAGATGAAAGAGTGTGTTGCTCTAGAGTCAAATAATATTATAGCCGGTACGGAATTTGCAGTAAGCGTACCAAGCACGACTTCGGGAGCCTCCTGAGCTTCCTCCGCACTGATGTGATTGACGCGGGCACGAACTTCCTGGTTGGGTGCCGCGCCTTGGGGCTTCTTGGGGTGAGGACACTGGTGCGAATAGTGCCCTTCCTTCCAACAGTTGAAGCAGACGATCGTCCTTCCTTGGCGATCCTTCAAGACCGGGGCCTTAGCGGAGGACGTCGGCTGAGCGGACGGAGCTGGTCGGGGATGCCCGACATTGGATCCACCGGCGGCGTGAGGTGGCTTGTAGGCGGGCCGAGGATGGTAGGCAGGCGCTGGTGGCGGAGGGATGAAGCGGGGCCTCTGAGAATTCGCCTATTGATGCTTGAAGGAGATCATCTTCCTCTTCTTGAGGTCCAACTTGTTTTGCTCAGTCTCTTCGATGAGCGCTTTATTCACTAGCCGTTGGAAGTTAGCATAGTCGGTGGCGACGAGCTGGATGGACAGCTCATCCTTAAGTCCCCGGAGGAACTTATCCTGGCAGAGGGCGTCGGTCCGCACCTCTTCCGGTGCGTAGTGAGCCAAACGGTTGAACTCATGGAGGTACTCCATGATAGTCCGGCTGCCCTGCTGCAGGTCGTGGAACTCCTGCTGTTTTATCGCGATGACTCTGGTGGGGACGTGGGTGGCACAGAAGGCGATCGTGAAATCCGCCAATGTCACCACGTGGTCCTCCGGTTGGGACTCACGGTAGTTGTCCCACCACTCTGCGGCGGGACCCTGGAGCTGGTGAGTGGCGAAGGCCACTCGCTCTCGGTCGGTGCAGGGGAGGAGATCCAACTTCTTCCCTATGGTGCGGAGACAATCTTCGGCCTCCATGGGGTTGGTGGTGCTAGAGAAGATTGGTGGGCGCACGCGCAGGAACTTCGATAGTTGGGGAGCGGGTGCGGGCGCGGGCGCACGAGGGGCAGGTTTCACGTTCTGTAGGCGGTCCAACTGCGCCTGTTGGTGTTGCATCTGGGTGAGGAGGGCGGTGATCAACTGGTTTTGATTCGCCATCATCTCCGCCAAGGTGGGGTGGTTGGCGGATGGCGACCCAGTCTGCCGTGGGCCCATTGCACCCCAGTTGGGCACAACACCTTCGGGCAAGCCGTGGCTTCCTCCTTCTCCATTGTTGGAGCCGGTGTTCTGGTTGTCGGCCATCGTCTGAACATAAGAGGTAAAAAGTTGACGAAACAATATTTACAATCAAAAATGGCCCATGGGGCTCACATATATATCAATGGTATAAAAAGTTTATTACAATCAAGCTCTTATTTTACTCTACCTACAACACAAGTTGTTGTAGATAGCACCACATACATAAAATTATTATAACTCAAACAACGGTAGTTAGCACCTACTCGCCACCGGAGGCGGTCTCCGTGCTCTCGGAACCACGAGGACGCGGATCCCGAGGGATGGTTGGCTCGAGAAAATTCTCGATGATCGGGTCGGAGATGAGGCCAGGGCGTGGCGCAGGGGCGCTGGCGGTGGATGGTCCGGTGGTGGAGGGGTGTGGCGGGATCCTCTTGGGGCGAGGGGCAGGCTCATGGATAAGCTTCCTCTTCCTCGGGAGGAGGGGAACCATCTCCGCGATGTCCTTCTGTAGCTGCATGACCTTGCGCTGCAGCTCGCCGTTTTGTTGGATCAAGTTCTTTGTCTCCTCACGAAGAAACTCAACCGCTTGATGGTGCTCGTCGGCGTCGAGCACCGCCTCAGTATGGAGGTCATCCATGGCCTGAAGAAGACTCGACTACCGGGCCATGACCGAATCACGAATGGAGTGAACTACGATGTAGATACTATGGTGGGCGCCGGGAGTGCGCTTCGGCACAAGCCGGAAAGACGAGTTTTGAAGGCGATCATCATAGATCATCCTCAACTCCATAAGGGCCTGGTGGGCGACTCGTTGGCACGCGACGTCGAAAGTCGGGCCCACAAGTGCGGTGGTGTAGGGTGGCAGGTGTCCTCCAGAGTCGTGGACGGTGAGGGAGACGTCGTAGGGTCCGGCAAATTCTTCCATGTATACTCCTTGGAATTCGGGCTCGAAGAGGAACCCAAGAAAGGTGAGCGTCATACGGAGCTCCCTGACGAAGCCCTCGAAGTGGCGGCAGTAGTTGTGTACTTGGTAAACAAGCATCTACAAAAACAACAAGTTGAAGAAAACTGATGAGAGGAACAAAGTTTATAAAGTAGATTTTCGAGAAATAATTTTCTGTGGTTATTGGCTAGGCTGCTCCGTTTGGCTTCCTACAGTCAAGTCAGCTCTGATACCATCTTGTGGCGCCCCGATTTATCGAAATCGGAACATTATTGAAGTCCCAATCCTGAAGGCCCCTTTGCCGAAGTCTGACGGAGGTAAGTCCCCTACTTCAGCCAAAGCATACGCCGGAGCTTGGTCCGATCGGCCGAATGAGGCTGGTCCAACTGCCGGGGTCCACAGCGAGGACTCCTCAAAATATAGAGTGCACAAGGCCAAGATGGACAATACCACTTCGGCCAGAGTTATCAGGAACCAGGCAGTGGCACCCGGCACCAAGCCACATCCATCTTGCGCACCTCTAGGTATGTCCAAATCACAAAAAGGCATCTACAATGACTACGGGAACAGGAGATGCACGAGAAGAAGGCCGGGGATGAGCGAGACACTATTTTTGAAGAAATCCGCCCTAGACCAACTACAAGACAGATATGGAAAGTTAAGCCGATTAAGATGACTAATCAGGCTCCTACTCTGAGTGATGATGAAGACGACATGCTCGATGATGACTACTCGCCCATCTCCGAGGGTCCCGCACCCTAGGCAATGGACATTAACGTCATCATGTTGTCCACCGAATTCTCCCTACCACAGGACGAGGCCGAGGTCACTCAGTTGAACCTCAGCTCGCTTGTAGCGCCCCGATTTATCGAAATTGGAACATTATTGAATTTCCATAGAAAAACAATAATAACAAGAGGTTCGTCATGCGACAACGTACATACGACAAGCATTCATGGTACGCAGACCATATTATTACATAAGAGTTAAATAAAAATAAAAATAAGCTGCATGACGAACATCTTCTTCAGGATCGATTTCTCGGCTGGGTCGCTACTCTAGACCATCCTCCTCGTAGTCCACAGCCTCTGAAGTGTTTGTCCAACGGGTATGAGTACAAAAGTACTCAACAAGCCACCGCAAATGCAAGTAGTAATGCAGGATAATAACAAAGGGAGAGTAATCTAAAAGTGTTGAAAAGTACATTTTCAGTTATTGCATTTAGTGTAGTCAAATTTTATCATGCAGAATAATAAACATGAACATTAATAACACCATCTAACTCGAGGAGTACATTTTACCTCCTCGCACAACAGTCCTTACATGTCAAACCATCATGCACATACATATTCCAGGTAATCTAACTGTGGGATGTCACGCAACCCGCCCTTGACCGTGGGCTCGGCTTTTCGAAAAGATTAATGACTCTGAGGTTAGTGGTGCCAAAACCTCAGCATGAAATGCTCCAAGCGATAACCACCCGCTCTAGGTTTTGTCGGCGCGCCGGGCCGCATCCCGGCTAACGTCGCACCACCTTTTGCGCCCCGTTGGTACAAGCCACCCGCAGGTGCTGCTTGACCCATCTCCAAATGGTGGCCTCGGTTTGGAACACTCCATACCTTAGTTAGGACTTACCCATTAGACTTGTGGTTAGTACGGAAGTGTATTGCAACGGATCCCGCAGACCGGTCCTTATAGTTCCCCGGGTGCTACCGACCAATGCCCTAGCTTGCACACGGAACCCACCATGCATTCACTCACAACCACAACTCATCACCGACAGAATTCCAAGAATAAGAATAACGGGGATCATATAGTAGAACCAAGTTGCTACGACTCATTCTTAACCCTATAGCAATCGTGTTGATACATTGGACACTAGCTAATAATACTCATCATGTGGTGACAAGGAGTTTAGGCTAGATAGCATGGCTTGGGTTGCACATCAAGGTCGGGCGATCCTAGTAAATATATTGTAAGGGTTTCATTTAACTAATGCATGTATATCCTATGTGTTTTAGAGATAGTTTAGTAAAACATGGGTTCAACATGCTCAAAAGATTGGTTTGGTGACTTGCCTTATTCAGCAAAAGGCGACGGGGGAACCTCCGGGTAATATTCCGGTTCCTCGGCGGCATCGTAGTCTTCTCGATATAAAATAAAGTAAAATAAATACAACATTCAATTTAAACAATATAAAATCACTCAACAAGCACATAGGTTTAAATTGGTTTAATTTAAGGAAAACCAAGTTGTTAAGTTTCTGAAATATATTTTATAAATAATTTAAAATGAACTATAAAGAAGTATGGCCCTTTCTAAAAGGGATTTTTAATTGTGAAATAATCTCTTGGTAGGCTTTCTAAATAATTTAAAATGAAAGGTTCAGAGAAAACTCAGTGATTTCATTATTCTAATAGGGAATGAATGAATATAAATTTTGTTGGAATTTAAATAATTAAATTTGTATTTTACCCTAAGGGCATTTAAATACTTTATTACAAAATCATGAAATGTCGAAAGTAAACATACTGTTTTTATTAAGTGAACATGTAGAGAATAATATTACAAATTTTCTGGAATTGAAATGGTAATATTTGAAGTTAAAATGCGCCAGATATGAATTTTAGAAGTTTAAAGTCATTTCTGGAATTTAATTTAAATCCAAAACAGTCTCGGGTCCACGGTGAGCCAGGCTCACAGTGAACCCGCGCACTGTGCGTGTGGTCTGGCCCAATCTGGACCATTGGATCTAGATCCAACGCGCGAGGGCGAGGCGGGGGAGTTACGTTATCATGGACAGCTAAGATTAAAACATCGAACCGGTACGCGATGAACGACTCAGATTAAACATAGGTTTTAAATAGAAACGAACGCGCGAGATTAAAACGTAATGTTTCGATCAGATCCAACAGTGCAGATTAAATCGCGCACGAGGTGATACAGGCGTCGTTCGATCACGATCGCACGATCGGGATTGAATCCGACACAGACCGGGTACTCGACCCGTGCCGGTCATCTTCTCCGGTGACGGCGAGCGGGCCAGAGGCCACAGTGGGCTACGGCGATCCTAGCTAGGCCTAGAAATGGAAAGAGGATGCCTAGGGGATCACGGGGGTACCTTCACGGCAGTCTGAGGTCGACGGAGTGCAGTCGGTGGCGAGGGTAGACGACGGAGTGGTTTGGGTTCCTCGTCGGCGATGGTGTTCCGGCGGGGTTCGTCGATGGCGGAGGGGTGGCCGAGGTCGGTGAGGCCTTGGCGGTCATGGAGGTGCTATCGGCGTGGACGAAGAGGGGCTCCGACGACGACGAACGGCGACTGGAGTTAGGACAGTGGTGTGGGCTTAAAAATCGAATTGAGGCGCTCGGGTTTGTTCTCGCAGTGAGATAGCATGGGGGATCAACGCGGACGGCCAGGGGGTTTAAATAGATGCGCCGGCGAGGGTCAGAGGGGGTCGCATGCATGGAAAGACGAGGGGGGTATTTACTCGCCGGCGAGGTTTCACCATGCATGGGATCGTGATCCGGGGGCTTAAACGCGTGCCTTAACGCGTTTAATTGGCTGGCAGGCCTCGGGGAATTGAATGCCGGCGTTGGTTTAACGGGAGGGGAAGCCGGCGAGCGGATCCGAGGCAAGGTCATCGGCTGGCGGAGTTAGGGGGTGGCGCGAGGTGGACGATGGTCCTGACAGGAGGGGTCCACCAGGCAGCGGGCGAACACGCGACAGAGGGCGAGGTTGACGGGTGGGGTCAGGCTCGGCCGAGAGGGGGGTGGCGCCGACAGGTGGGGCCAAGGTGTTAGTCCGAGGCGCGCGGGGTAACGGCTGGGCCGGCCGGGAGAGAGAGAAAGGGGAGGGGGAGGCCCATTACTGTTTATAAGGTTTTCTGATTAAAATAATTGCAGATAATGGATTAAAATATTTGGGCTACTTCCAAGGTTGGTAAAAATTTGTAAAAATTCTCAAAAATATATCTTGGCCTTGGGATCATATACAAATTTTCTAGCCCCTGGGGTCATTCCATGTATGTTTTAGTTCAAAAAGGGTAAGGAGGGCATTTAAAGGTATTTCCAGAATGCTTAATTCCAGGAAAATAGATTAAATAATATTTTTATTTCTCTGGTAATTTGGGGTGTTACACCGCGCAATGCTATCTTTGAGAAACCTGAGGACTCGGCTCACCATCTAAAGCCTCTCTACGTCAGGGGTCACATTGACGGAAAGCCAATCTCCTGGATGCTTGTTGACGGTGGCGCCACTGTTAACCTAATGCCCTAATCACTATTGAAGAAACTTGGAAGGGACGAGGATGATCTGAAGAAGACCAACTTGATGCTCAACGGCTTCAATGGCGAGATTTCTGAGGCCAAAGGCATGCTCTCCATGGAGTTGACAGTGGGCAACAAGACATTGCCAACAATATTCTTCGTCATCGATGTGCAAGGTAACTACAGCGTGCTGCTTGGGCGCAATTGGATTCATGTGAATTGCTGCATTCCTTCTACTCTTCACTAGTGCCTAATTCAATTGGACGACGATGAAGTAGAGGTCATACCTGCAGACACTTCGGCCCAAGTGGCATTGACCGATGTGTCAGTTGACGCCGTTCACAACAAGGTAGAATGTCTATCAGGTAGATATCTTTCAGATTACGATTTTGTTAGCGTGTCCGAAGGACATTTTGTACCAGTGTCTGTAAAGCCGACTGGTGTAGCATGACTATTTTTATATTAGTAGTCATGTCTAGCAAGAATAATCTAGATTGGCTGAAGTCTCGTGTAGACAGTATCGGTCTACTAAAGACGATATTGCCGAAGCCATCGAGGACTTTAGCGAAGTAGAGAAATTAGGACAAGGTTTTTCGTCGGTCGATCCCTTAGAAGAAATTGACATGGCGATGGCAGCATCCTGAGTCCGACTTTTTTAAACCAACATTTACAGCCTGATGAAAAGGCCGAAGTAATAAAGTTGCTTCGGTCGTCTGTCGATTGTTTCACAAGGGAGTATAGCGAGATGCTGGGACTAAGCCGCAAGCTCGTGGAGCATCGGCTACCTATCAAATCCGGATTTAGACCTTATAAACAACCTCCGCGTCGCTTTAATTCGGATGTCTATGACCGAGTTAAAGAAGAAGTGGAGCGACTGCTCAAAGCTGAAATTATTAGGCCATCAAGGTATGCGGAATGGGTCGCCAACATTGTGCCTGTAGAGAATAAAGGGAGCGGCAAAATACGAGTTTGTATTGATTTCAGGGATTTGAACAAGGCCACTCCAAAAGACGAGTATCCAATGTCGATAGCCGACATGCTAATTAACAATGCTTTAGGACACAAGGTACTGAGTTTTCTTTATGGCAATGCTAGTTATAATCAAATCTTTATGGCTGAAGAGGACGTCTACAAGATAGCATTTCGATGCCTTGGTTTTGTTGGTTTATTCGAGTGGGTCATTATGACTTTTTGTTTAAAGAATGCCGGCGCTACGTACCAACGTGCTATGAACTTGATCTTTCATGACTTGCTGGGAGTTATGTTAGAAGTTTACATTGATGATGTTGTAGTCAAATCGGCTATGGGGAACCATTTAGCCAATTTTAAAGTTGCTTTTGATAGGATGCGACAGTATGGCTTAAAAATGAACCCACTTAAATGTGCTTTTGGCGTGTCAGTGGGCAAGTTCTTAGGTTTCATGATTCATGAAAGGGGCATAGAGATTGATCCTAAGAGGCTTGAGAAAATTAGAAACATTGCGGCGCCGACATGCAAGAAAGATGTGTACAAGTTGCTAGGCAAGATAAATTATTTGTGTCGCTTTATATCTAACTTGTCTGGCAAGATTGATTACTTTGTCCCCATACTCCGGCTAAGGAACAAGGATGAGTTTACTTAGGGGCAAGTCAGCAAATCGCCTTTGAGAAGATCAAGGAGTGCTTGTCATCACCGCCTATGGTGAGAGCACCAAAAGCCAGGATTCCATTTCGGTTGTACATCGCTGCTGAAGATAGCATGATTGGGGTCGTGCTAACCCAGGAGGTAGAAGGAAAAGAGTACATCATCACGTTCTTGAGATACCGCCTGCTATACGCTGAGACTAGGTACGCGTTTGTGGAACATTTTTTTTTCACATTACTACGCATGTATCAAATTACGCCACTGTCTTCTCCCTACTACATTTGTTGTCGTTTGCCAAACCGATGTTATAAAGCACATGTTACAAAATCCGATTCTAAGTGGAAGAATCGGAAAGTGGGCTTACGCATTGATTGAGTATGATTTGGCCTATGAACCCCTAAGAGCTATGAACGGCCAAATTGTAGACAACTTTATAGTTGATCACCACATAGATGTTAGTTGGAGTGATAGTGTTGTCTTAATTGAGGTAGTACAATGGAAAATTTACTTTGATGGTTCAGCTTGCAAAAATGTCCAAGGTATTGGAGTGGTTCTCATGTCACCTAGTGGAGCGCACTGTGAAACCTCGTCTCGTTTAGAATTTCCCTCTACTAATAACCAAGCTGAATATGAGGCTTTACTGCTAGGGCTTGAATTGTTGGAATCCATGGGTGTTAAACATGTTCATGCGTATGGTGATTCCCTATTAGTGGTGCAACAAGTGGCTAAGAATGCTCAATGTTTTAATGGCTTGCTAAACACCTACTTGGATAGGTGCCTAGACATAGTTTCTACTTTTGATGACTTCAAAATTTCTCATGCGTCAAGAGAAGCCAATTCAGTTGCAAATGATTTGGCTCAGCAAGCATCTGGCTACCAAGTCAGCAGAGGAAAATTTTCTGTACGAGAAAAGCCGATGTTTGGTCTCACTGCCGAAGCTAGTGACTTCGGACAAGCGTGCCCTCTGGGTCGAACCCCTCCGGCCACCAGAGACTACCGCGTGCCGAGGCCTGAGGGCCGGAGTACTCCACCCACCAAAGGGTCTGGCATGCCGGAGCCCATAAGCCGAAGTCCCCGGGGCAGTAAGGATTTCTACGAGCCTGGAGCCTCCGGTAGGAGGCTTCGGCCTGAACAGCTTCACGTAGCCGGTCCTAGTAGGCTTCGGCAGAAGCAAGAAGGGCTCGGGGGGCACTCCAAAATCAGTAGCTTAGACATTGTTCTAGGGAGTAAGCTAGCAAAACTCTTAGAAGTACATAGGGGCGATTGGAGAACTCCAATCGTCTAGTATTTGAGAGACCCTAGCCAAAGGGTTGATCGGAAAGTTCGGTGGCAAGCAGTTAAATTTGTGTTGCTATATGACACACTATATTGCCGAACTATTGATAGAGTATTGTTGAAGTGTTTAGGCAATGAACAATCCCAAGTGGCTACGGGAGAAGTCCACGAAGGGCTTTATGGCACTCATCAGTCGGCCAGAAAATGAGTTGGATGCTCAAGAGAGCGGGTTTCTACTGGCCGACTATGACTGAGGATTGTTTTAAGTATTATAGAGGGTGTGAAGCATGTCAGAAGTTTGACAATATCCAATTATCTCCTGCTTCATTACTTAACCCTATTGTCAAGCCATGGTCGTTCCGAGGTTGGGGTTTAGACTTCATCGGCCAAATTCACCCTCCTTCCTCAAAAGGGCATCGATTCGTGTTGATGGCGAAGGACTACTTCACCAAATGGACCGAAGTCGTGCCTCTCAAGAACATGACTCACAATGAGGTACTTGATTTTATCTTAAAACACATTATACATAGATTCAGTATTCCTCAAACCCCCACTACAGATCAAGGTAGTTCGTTTGTTTCTACGGAAGTGAGGGACTTTGCCAAATTTTATGGTATTAAGTTAATAAACTCTTCACCTTACTATGCTCAGGCCAATGGTCATGACGAGTCTAGTAACAAAACTGTGATTAAGCTCATTAAGAAGAAGATTGAAGAATTCCCTAAGAGGTGGCATGAAGTGCTTTCCGAGGCACTATGGGCTTGCATAATTGCAAAGCACGGTGCTACCAAAGTTAGTCCATATGAGTTGGTATATGGACAAGAAGTTGTTCTACTCGTGGAAGTAGATCTTGGCTCTTTAAGAGTTCTAAATCAAGATGGCTTATCGGTCGATGAATATAAAACTCTTTTAAAAGATAGTTCAGAAGAAGTGTCTGGTAAGAGATTAAAGGCTTTAGAATCCATAGAAGTGGACAAGAGGAGAGTAGCCAAAGCCTACAATAAGAAGGTTAAACCAAAATCATTTCAGGTAGGTGACTGTGTTTGGAATACGATTTTACCCTTAGGCACTAAGAGTCCCAAATTTGGTAAATGGTCGCCTAGTTGGGAAGGTCCTTTAAAAATAGTCAAAATCGCTCTCGGCAATGCATATGTGTTAGAATCTCTACAAGGAGAGCGGTTTCGAAGATCTTTGAATGGCATATACTTGAAAAGGTATTTCCCAAGTGTGTGGCAAATAGCTTGAAAGATGTCGAAAGGCCGATATGGAAGGTATCGTCATTAGCCTAATATGCTTTTAGTTCACTCAGTTCACTAAAAGGCAGGGTAGCATGTGTTGATAGTGAAAATGGCATTAATGGTTAAGATTGTCAAAATACCAATTTTGGAAATTTGGGCCGAAAATACACATGTCCCGGGTTGGGTTGAAGCCCTACAAGGCCAAAGGTCCACCAGGCTACGGGCTTCGTAAGCTTCCAGCCGGCCCCACAGCCTTTGGCCCGAAGGCCTTCGGAGGCCCACTCCGCCGAAGCTTCGGCCCGAGGAACAGGCTTCGACGGGCCTAGCTAAATGCCCACTTTGGGCAAGGTTAGAGATTGAATCCGATTTTGACTAAGTCTTTTCACGCGTGATCAAACTGAATCCTACTAGAATAGGCTTAGAGATTATAAGTCTAGCCCCTATAAATATAGGGGTGAGGCTGGTTCATTAAGCCCCCAACACAAATCAACCACAAAGCCCTAGCTTTGAACCGTACTTTACTTTATCTTTATTTTTTGTATTCTTCGTGGGTTTGCCTGGAAGCCCTCTGACAGCCACTTCGGAACAATGGTAATCCTTGTTACTTCGCTCGTGAAGTATCCGTTAATCTACGTAATAGATTGCTATTGCCTTGTTACTTCGCTTGTGAAATATCTGTTAATCTACATAATAGATTGCTATCGCCTTGTTACTTCGCCTATGAAGTATGTGCTAATCTGCGTAACAAATTGCTACCTTCGCACCTTGTGCAACACTTAGCAGAATTTGGTCCTCAGGCCGAATTGGTACTTCGAATCTACTCTGTTGCAGGTTTCCACGTTCGAAGCTACTTTGTCGGAGGTGTCTGGAGCTGAGAGATCGGTTTCGGAGGTTGCCAGAACACCCTTCGGTGAGACTACTGCTTCGACCGCCTGTGTCAGACTGTCACGCTGTTGTCGGTTTGGCCAAGTCCCGCACGCAACGCGCTTCACTGACAAACTTCACCACGGCAGGCTTCGCCACGCCTGTACTCTGCTCCAGATGAAGTCATGCTCGCGTGCTGCGCCTAAAGCATTATTATGTACCTTACTTTATCGGAGACTTCACGCCGAACCACGTTGTTCGGAGGTGATTGTCATGTATAGATTCGTTCGGAGTCCATCTGTGGCCAGATCAGTCCGAGCACCGAAGGCACCCTTCGGCGGGACACTTCGCACTAGACACCGAGGGTACGCTTCGGCGACACCCTTCGCACAATACTTCGAATCAGTCAGGCTTCATCCAATTTCTGACTCGTTCTGTTTAAATACATTTCTTTTGGCTAATTGGATTATTTATGTGTGATCTGATTACCTGACGACTCCACCCCCTTACCATGGCTAAGGGTAGTCGGAACGCGACATCGGTGTTGTGTTATGCTTAGGCTTGTCCCTATGTATCCGCACACTTTTGGATCGTCGAACTGACCCAAGTGTGGGGGCACATTTCTGTGTCAACACCATTGGCCTGAGCATAGTATGGTGAAGAGTTTATCAAATTAATACCATAAAAATCGGTAAAGTCTCTCACTTCTTTAGGAACAAACGAAGTACCTTGATCCGTAGTGAGAGTTTGGAGAATACCGAATCTATGTATAATGTGATTCAAGATAAAATCAGTTACCTCGTTGTGAGTCATGTTCTTGAGAAGCACAACTTCGGTCCATTTGGTGAAGTAGTCCGTCGCCATCAGCATGAACCGATGCCCTTTTGAAGAGGGAGGATGAATTTGGCCGATGAAGTCTAAACCCCAACCTTATAACGGCCATGGATTGATAATAGGATTGAGTAGAGATGCAGGAGCTAACTGAATATTACAAAACTTTTGACATGCTTCACACCCTCTATAGTATTTAAAACAATCCTCAGTCATAGTCGTCCAGTAGAAACCCGCTCTTTTGACCATCCAATTTATTTTTTGGGCCGACTGATGAGTGCCACAAAGTCCCTCATGGACTTCTCCTGTAGCTACTTTGGATTGATCGGCATCGAAGCATTTTAAGAGTACTACATCAATAGTTCGGTGGTATAACACATCATCTAGCAATACAAATTTAAACGCTTGTCACCAAACTTTCTGATCAACCCTTTGATTGGGATCTCTTAAATACTAGACGATTGGAATTCTCCAATCATCCTTATGGACATCCAGAGTGTTTGTTAGCCTTTTCCCTAGACTAATGTCTAAGTTGCTAACTTTGGAGTGCCCCCCGGGCCTTTCCTGTTTCTGTCGAAGGCTGACAAGATTGGCCGTGCGGAGCCAATCAGACCGAAGCCTCCCGACAGAGGGGTCTGGCGTGTAGGACCCTTTAGTGGATGAAGGGCCCCAGCATAAGGGCTTTGGCGTGTGATGCCCTTCCGTGAGTTGGCTTGCTAAGCCATGTCATTTTCAATTGAGTTGGCTTCTCTTGATACGTGAAAAATTTTAAAGTCATCGAAAGTAGCATTATGTCTAAACATTTATCCAAGTAACTATTTAGCAAGCCATTAAAACATTGAGAACTTTTAGCTACTTGTTGTACTACTAACAGAGAATCACCATATGCATGAACATGTTTGGCACCTATAGATTCTAGCAATTCAAGTCCTAGCAATAAAGCTTCATATTTAGCTTGGTTATTAGTAGGCTCTGAAGTGTGACCTTGCCGAAGTATGCTTCGAAGTCCTCGTGCGGAGGCTGTTGACGTGTGTAGCAAAAATGCGAAGCCTACTTCAGAACGAAGTACCTTCGCAAGATACAGTGTAAAAAGAAACACACCGCAGCACACTTCGAGCAAAGAGCTAATTTTGATCAAACCCTGTCCGAAGCTAAAACCGAAGCCAGATAAAATTCTTCGAAGCAAAACAGGGACTTCGCTGCAATTTTTCCAAAGCCAAAGTCTGCTGGCCCGAAAGGAAAAGTATCATTCGAAGTACAGAAACAAACTTCAGAGCGAAGTACAAAAATAGCGAAGTGCTCTGCAAAGCTTCGAATACAGAAGTGAAGTTTGAATGAGTCTTGAACTTCGAACTTAGGAATACTTCGAAACGAAGTCTGCTAAGAACTCCGAAAGACACACCCGATGTCAAGGCCTGACAGATTTCGAGGTCCGCAGGTGTGTCCACAGACTTCGCTAACGAAGCCTACAGCTAAGTGATTAAACAGTCTCCCTTAAAAACAGTGCACGGAAGTGACTTGAATAAGAAAAACATTCTGCACAGTTCTGTGGAGAAGCTTTCCTTGGACAGACCAACACGCAAACGCCTGGAATGGAAAAATAAAATCAAAGAACACAGGAAACCAAAAGCTAGCCGCAGGCTATTTGCACTAGCTATGCCATCCGTACTCCAGCTAGATGTAAAGACCAAGCTTTTCTGCAGCAAGTACGTGGAAACAAGGAACTATACTGCCATTCTAGGCCATAGGCCCTAGAGGTAAGGAAGAACAGCCTATGCTGCAGCTAGATGTGCTGTCAATCCAAGATGGCTATCGACAAAACATATGCTACCGAATGACAGTGCTCGATGAAAACAAACCACAAGCAATAAAGATCTTCTAAATAAATAAGAGTTTCTGCCGCGAACTCTGAAAGTGGAATCGAACAGAAACACGCAAGCCGAGAAGATTAAAAGAAAACCTGAGCGATGCAAAACAGGCTTGGTTTGCATGCGATGAACAGAGGCGGCACACATAGGGAGAGGAGCAGGAAAATGATGAACAAAGTGACCCAAACTTTTTGCTGGATTAAAGTTAATTATAGAATGGGTAACCCTAACCCTAGGAATTGGGGCCCTATTTATAGGCAGCCCAATAGCCTAGGAGTATTCCCTCAGACTCTTAGGGTCTTTTACAAACGCTGAAATAAATGGAAAAGACCAAACTTCCCTTAGGATATTTTTACAGACTCGACTGACTGACTGTGGGCCTAAGGACAAAATAGTAAACTCCTATTTATAGATTGCTTATCCGGAAGCGGGGCTTTCGTAGCGACTACGGCTTTGCTCCAGGACGGTCTGATCCAAGATCAGTGGTCGTCAGTTTTGCGCCGAAACTGACAAAGCGACCACCGACATTGCACCAGGTACCCGGATTGGGCCGGCCCGATTCCGTAGCTCTCTCAGCCCGGCAATCGCTCGGCGCCCGTGTACCTGAGTCAATCCTGGTCAACAGCCCAGTGGATCCTCTGCTGCTCCTAGCCCATGTACCCGGATTGGGCCAGCCTGACTTCGCGGCCCCTCTGCCCGACAGTCGCTTGTTTCCCGTGTACCTGAGTCACACGCGGCCCAGACACAGCAGGTCTTCTCTCTCTTTTCAGTCCTCTTTGACTACCGTTGACAATGACTCATCACATCTGGAGCCATGAGGCCCACGCTCTTCAGCATGGCTCCTCAATCTCCCCCTTGATGAGTGCATTGTCAACACTTCTCTTCATCAGTTCTTCAGTACCTGCGAACACATGTGGAAACATGAAAACAAGGCACAAGAAAACAGAGAAGAAGAAAATAAAGTAAAAGTTTAACCCTAATGACCAAAAACCGAACAAAAGCAAGAAGCAGTCATTATGGTTAACCAAAAGTAAAATCTCAAAACGAGTGAAATCTCAGAATCATCAACAAGGACATCAAAAGAGTAAAGACAAACAGGAAAAAAACTCCCCCTGAAACAAATCTAGAGAAAGCCAAAACTCCCCCTTAAACTCTTCTCCCAAAATTTCTCCCCCTTAAACTCTAAAGAGACACAAACTCCCCCTGAACTGCAACCCCCCTCAAAATATGCCATGAATGCAACTGGGGTGCAGGTGGAGTGTAGAAAGCAAGCTTCTCAGATATGATTGACTGCAATTACAACATCTAGCAGATACAGCAAAAGACATACTGTCTAAGACACATGGCATGATCAGTGCAACAGATGATATCTAAAGAAAGTCATTAGCACGCATTTTTCAATTTTTGCAAATAAAAGCATCACCACTTTTTCCAGTTAACAAGCAAGGTAAAACATGAGATGCAAAAAACTAACTGATATCTACCAAGATAAGCAATGTCCAGAACAAAGTGCTTCAGCAAACTTATTATCTTTTAAATTTTCAAGCCTTTTCTTTTTCCTTTTTCATTTTTGCCAGGGGTTATTTGCATGTCAAACCTTATGCTGACCGACCAAGTCAAGCCTAGGCCAGAACTGGACCATCAGAAGCTTAAGACATTGGTCTTGGCATACACTACACTGTCCTAGTTCATACCAAAGTGATATGGTAAGCAGTCCAGAACAATGCAATGCGACAAGGCAAACCCACCTGGATCTTTTCAACTCTAGCATAAAAAGGCATGGAATTTTCATTCATTTTTGATTTTTATCATTTGTAAAGCACATCTTCCATGTTAAAGCATATAAATGTCCAAGTTGCATATCTGCATCTAAGTAAGGATCTAGCTACAAGGCATGTAACATATAGCAAAAGCATTCAGCCTACACATGCTAGTTACCAGAAGCAATGGTGATCATTTTTCAATTTTAAAGCATAAAAGCCATGCATATGACAAATATCAGACATATCATGTGAACTGAAGCAAAGCATGTTCATCGACAAGTAATCGAAAGCATGTACTAGCTAGAATAAGTAAAGAAGATCAATCATATAACAGAAGCAGGCTCAAAGTGTGATATGTGAATATGCATGATATGAACACACACAAAAAGACTCAAGAAAAGAGTAAAGAAGAAAGAAAACTGACTCAAAATATCCTAAGAAGGATACACAACACCCAAATCCCCTCGTAAACGCTCAAAGGTAGACTGATCTAGGGGTTTGGTGAAAATGTCAGCCAACTGATGATGAGTATCAACATGAACAAGGTCAATGACACCTTTCTCATATTGATCCCTCAAAAAGTGAAAGCGCACATCAATGTGTTTGGTTTTTGAATGGAGACACGGGTTTTTCCCTACACTAATAGCACTGGTGTTGTCGCAAAACAGAGGAACTCTAGTAGGAAAGAACAACCCAAAATCTTGCAAAGTGGAAATCATCCAAACCAACTGTGAGCAGCAGCTAGCAGCAGCTACATACTCAGCCTCAGTGGTCGAAAGAGCAACTCCAGACTGCTTTCGAGAAGACCAAGAGACAAGAGAAGAACCAAGAAACTGGCAAGTACCGGAAGTCGACTTGCGATCCAACCGGCACCCACCAAAGTCAACGTCCAAAAAGCTAGATAAATCAAGAGATGATGATGCTGAATAGTAAAGACCAAGATCAGGCGCATAGGTGAGATACCTGAAAATGCGCTTGACAGCCTGTCGATGAGACGCACGGGGTGAAGACTGAAAGCACGCACAAAGTCCCATGTCGAACTGTATGTCTGGCCTCGTCGCCGTCAAGTACAGCAGCGAACCTATCATCCCTTGAAATTCTCTCTCATTGACCTTGACGCCACTCTTGTCCATGTCCAGGCCCCCAGATGTGCCCATTGGGGTCATCTGAGGCTTCAGCTCTCCACCAAAGTCGAACTTCTTCAACATATCTCGAGTGTACTTACCCTAGTGGATGAAGGTGTCATCCTTGGTCTACTTGATCTAGAGCCCTAAGAAATACTTGAGCTCACCCATGAGGCTCATCTCAAACTCACTATGCATCTGCTCAGAAAACGTGGACACAAGAGCATCAGTAGTACCGCCAAAGATAATATAGTCCACGTAAATTTGAGCAACCAAGAAATCTGATGCATCTTTGAGCAAGAAAAGAGTTTTATCCACAGAACCGATCACAAAACCCTTCCCCAACAAAAACTACTTTAACCGGTCATACCAAGCCTTAGGGGCTTGCTTCAGACCGTATAAAGCTTTCTGCAGCTTAAAAACATGTCGAGGAAACTTAGGGTTCTCAAAACTGGGGGGTTGCCTAACATAAACCTCCTCCTCTATGTACCCGTTCAGAAAAGCACTCTTGACATCCATTTGAAAAAGCTTAAAACCCTTCGAAGAGGCAAAAGCTAAGAGAATGCGAATGGACTCAAGACGGGCAATAGGGGCGAAAGTTTCTTCAAAATCAATACCCTCCTTCTGGCAAAAATCCTAGGCAACTAATCGAGCTTTGTTGCGCACCACAACCCCATCTTCACCTTGCTTGTTCTCGAACACCCACTTGGTGCCTATGGGGTTGCATCTGGGTGGCAGCTCAACCAGTGTCCAAACCCGATTGCGGACAAAGTTCTCAAGATCTTCTAGCATGGCATTAATCCAGTTTGAGTTAGAAAGAGCATGAGAAACGTCTCTGGGCTCAAAAGATGCAACAAAAGCAGATTCAGCAAACACAACAAGTGAATCAACAGAAGAACGCAAAGTCCTCTCAGACAAATCACCGATGATGAGCTCTGAGGGGTTATTGCACTGAACTGCTCGGGATCCCTGGTGATCTGAAGTCACCTCACCAGAGTCAGCAGCTGGCACCTCTGGACCTGACAAAGGGGGCTCGATCGAAGTGGAAGAAGTGATCAGAGGTCCGCCCTCGTCCTCATTCGAAGTCTCAGAAGGTGTGGGTTCTGCAGGCAGTGCAGAAGGCCCACCCTCATCAGCAGCTAGAGCGTCATCATCTTCCTCGAAGATGGACTCTCCGAGCTCACCATCTCCAGAAGGCTCAAACAAAGCGTTCAAAGAAGGCACGGACTCATCAAAAGAAACCTCGAAAGTCTCGACAAGCTGCTGGGAGTCGAGGTTCCAAACACGGAAGCCTCGAGAATGCAAAGCATAGCCAAGAAAAGCTCCATCCCAGCAACGAGACTCAAACTTGTTCAAATGCCCTCCCTTCTTGAGCACAAAGCACTTGCAGCCAAATGGTCGCAAGTGGCTCACCTTGGGCTGTCTGCCAAACTGCAACTCATATGAAGTCTTACCTAGGTAAGCTCTAAGAAAAATGCGGTTGGCCAGATAGCAAGCCGTGTTCATAGCTTCAGCCCAAAAGCGCCTAGGAGTCCTGTGCTCATCGAGCATCGTCCTAGTCATCTCGACTAGCGTGCGGTTCTTTCGTTCCACAACGCCATTCTGTGGGGGAGTGTAAGGAGCAGAAAACTGATGATAAAGACCCTGATCACTATAGAAGCTGACGAACTGAGAGTTTTTGAACTCAGAGCCGTTGTCAGAGCGAATTGCTCGCATTCGACCATTGTTCTCATTCTTCAGCTTCAAAATTAGGTCATGAACAAAATGAAAAGTTTCATCCTTAGACTCCAAAAAATAAAACCCACGAGAATCGAGAAAAATCATCAACAATCACAAGTGCGTACCACTTCCCACCGACTGAGCGTACCCGAGCTGGACTGGCAGTGTCCATGTGTAACAACTCACCTGGATACGAAGTCATCACCTGAGTCACAGGTGAGTGAGAAGTGGCAACCATTTTCCCGTGACGACAGGGATGGCAAACTAGATCCTTCTCCATTTTAAGCTTGGGCAATCCTCGGATGAGGTCCATAGAGCTCAACGTGAATATCAGATCAAAACTCAAATGACCTAACCTCCTATGCCACTTCCAGAGCTCAGAGGAGGATCCAGCAATCAAACAGCGAGAAGGGCCAAAAGAACTAGAGGAGTCAATCCGAAAAACCTTACCAAAAGGTAAGATCTGGCAAATCAAAGACCCTCTAGAATCAATCACAGAATAACTTCCCTTCTTAAAACGAACCTCCCACCCATCCTCAAGAAGTTGCAAAATAGAAATCAAATTGAAGTTCAAATTTCCAACCAAAGCAACGTTCTTTAAAGAGAAATGGTCGGAGATGCGAATTGAGCCAATGCCGTGTACCTTCCCTTGACCACTGTTCCCAAATGTGATGTACTCTTTGGAGCTCGGGGGAGTGAGACTGGATAACCATCTGCGATGTCCCGTCATGTGGCGAGAGCATCCTGAGTCCATGATCCAAACGTCCTCCAGTCCCCGATCCTACACAATCTGTGGTTGTAAGGGGGAGCAAATGGTCCGGCACCAGGTTTAGCAAAAGAACTAAACTAGTGTCAAGCCATCTGCTGAAAAGACGGGAAGCAAAAACCATCAGAAGATTTTGGACCAAAGCGCGGCTCAAAGCGCGGTCCATGGTTCTGCCTAAAACCTCGGCCCCGAGGTCCAAGACTGTAGCCAAAATGGCCTGGACCTCTACCGGAACGAAGCGTCGAGGAACTCTCAGTCTACCACCCTGCTGGTAGAACTGCTCCTGGCCACCACGAGCACGCTCTACTCTCTCAACCCGCTTCCTCCTGAAGCAAAACTCCGCAAGATGCCCGTCTCTCTGATAATACTCACAGTGATAGGTGGGCTTCTTGGGATGTGGTTGAGGCTTGGTGTTCTTGGGCTTAGTGGTGTTTGGTGTAGTCTTCTTGGTTTGAGAGGGTCCAGGAAGAGAGTCAAGAGAAGTGTGGAGGTGTTTGGGCTTTGGAACCCAGATGGGCTTCTTGGGTGGAGCTTTGGGCTGTTCTTGGAACACTCCATCCCTAGGCTGACTAGCCTGGAAAGACTCAGTGGAGTGAGTCTTGGGGTATCTCTGCTCAGGAGTCATTTTACTCCACTCCACTGCCCGGCTAATGGCACTCTCAAAGTCAGCCTTGGTGTAGGTGTAGCCTACCCCAAACCCATCCTGCCTCTTAAACTGCTGGATCATCATGCCGAGTTGTGGCTCTCTAGCACTGATCCAACTTAGGATTGAACGGAGGTAAAAGTTTTCATTCTGGGCATCAGCTAGCTCCTCTCTCAAGGAAGCTAGTACCTCCACCTGAGATAAGCAGGTCTCACACTCTCTATCTACTTGGACAGACTTCTCGGCTTTCAGCTTAATCAACTCCAGTCTAAGAGACAAGCAGTTCTCACAAACAGTGGGTGGAACTGATAGTGTCTCAAGCTCTAGCCTAGTCTGAGCCATCTCAGCTCTCACTCTCTCCAAATCACCCAAATGCTCATCGCCCTTGGCTTTCAGCTCAGCTAAACTAGCTAGATGAGATGGGCAATCAGCACAGGGCACGATGACAGTGGCTTGAGCATCTTTCAGCTCCAGCTGAGCGCTTTCAAGCTCAGTGGCCAAAGCGTCCCCCTCATCAACCCTTCCTGTGTACCTGGACTTCAGAGTCGACAGGTCACACAGAAGCACCTCACACTTTGGGCACTCACTGCTATCACCCAAGCAAGGGGAAGAAGATAGACTCTCAATTCTGCTGTTGGCCACGGCAAGCTCACTCTCTAATTCATCTATTCTCTTCTTAGCCCCCCTAAGTAGTTTTTCCCGATATTTTAACTCCTGACGATTGCTTTCAAGTAAATCAATGATTTCTCGTTCATAAGATGATACCTTCTCATTTTCGTCGTCGTCGGAGTCATCGGTGGAGCCCTTCTCTTCCTTATCCCCAAGAGCCATTGAGCAGAAGCTCTTGCGGGATCTTCGGCATTGATGTGAGTGGCTCTTCGGTCTGTCCCCGAAAGCCATGAAGCAAAGGCCCGCCGGATCGTCCTTGTCCTTCCCCTTCCTGATGACAATCTCCTCATCGCTTGAGCTCGATGAAGAGGAAGAAGACATGGACCACTTGGAGTAGCTCTTCTCCATCTCGGCGAAGAAGGCCTTGTCGCGCTTCTTGTTCTCACGCCGGTAGTCCTTCAGGGCCTTTCTGAAGAATCTGGTCTTTGGCTTGCCCTTGTTGAAGGAAGAGCTGTCATGCTTGCCGGAGTCGTGGAAGCCACCACCGGTGCCCTTCTTGTGGCCATTGTGCTTGGGGCAGTCGGCGATGAAGTGTCCTAGGTCACCATACTCAAAGCACCTGGATTTCGTATCATGTCTTTTGAACATTCTCTTGTCATAAACACGACGCACCCGGTTGTTAAAAAGACACGGGTCATCATCTCCTAACGACTCGAGCTGGTCCTTAGTGATAGACATCAAAGAGAACCCAGCACAGCATACAGAGGAGGGGTCAGTAGAAGGAGTAGCAAGGGATAGGGTCTTTAATCCAGAGCCAGTGAGATTTTATATCAACTGGGTATCAACCTCAGTGGCCTTCAGCTTGCTAAACAACTCAGAAATGGTCAAGGTATCATAAGATGTGCTCTCAATGATAGAGGATACCTTGATCTCCCAGATCTTAGGGTCCAAGGTATGGAGAACCTTGAGCGCCTGCTCATGATCTGAGACTAACTGAACACCCTCAGCCTTGTTGGCCCGAAGCTTGTTTATGATTGATTGAAAACGACCAAACAATGCTTCAACAGATTCACCCGGCTTCTGTGTGAAATTCTCATATTCACGCCGGTAGGTCTAATAGAGCCGAGCCTTGACCTTAGCTATCCCCTCATGGTGTGCCTGAAGGGTAGCCCAGATCTCTCTCGCAGTGGTGAGATGGCTCACACGCTCAAATTCAGAGGGACCTAAACCAGAAAACAGAATGTTCACCGCTTTGTTGTTGTTCTAATGCTGGGCAACAATATCTGGAGTAGTGTGCTCAGCAACAGGTAATATGGTGAAAGTGGCATGAACACAAATGTCCCAGATGTCCGAACTTTCCAGGAGACGTCATGATCACTACTGGGGTTTAGAACCGGTTAAGGTATGGAAAAACCCTAACCAGGCTCTGATACCACTTGTAGGACCGAAAGTAGCGACCAGAGCGGGGTGAATGGGCGCCTAAAAAATTCTTTCGAATCAATGGCCTGCTCCCAACACCCAACGCACCTCAATAGACTTAACAAGGAAAGGTAAAATAGATCAACAGAGCCACAAAAGATCTACCCTAAAAATAACCAGTGTGCTAATCGAAAAGGCATCAACACAGTGCTAATAGGCAGATTAACAAAGCATTTAAAACATGGGCGGATCAAACTTTATAAAGGTAAATCATCACATGTGTCTAACTAAAATGCACATAAAAGGAGATGAGGGTTTACTGTTTGAAATTTGTCTCTTGTTCGAAACTTGACGAAGCCTGCAGCGTCGAAGCCTGTGATGATTTTGCCAAAGTCTGCTGTGACCTTGCCGAAGTATGCTTCGAAGTCCTCGTGCGGAGGCTATTGACGTGTGTAGCAAAAATGCAAAGCCTACTTCGGAACGAAGTACCTTCGCAAGATACAGTGTAAAAAGAAACACACCGCAGCACACTTCGAGCGAAGAGCTAATTTTGATCAAACCCCGTCCAAAGCTAAAACCGAAGCCAGAGAAAAGCCTTCGAAGCAAAACAAGGACTTCGCTGCAATTTTTCCAAAGCCAAAGTCTGCTGGCCCGAAAGGAAAAGTATCATTCGAAGTACAGAAACAAACTTCGGAGCGAAGTACAAAAACAGCGAAGTGCTCTGCAGAGCTTCGAATACAACAGTGAAGTCTGAATGAGTCTTGAACTTCGAACTGAGGAATACTTTGTAACGAAGTCTGCTAAGAACCCTGAAAGACACACCTGATGTGAAGGCCTGACAGATTTTGAGGTCCGCAGGCAGTGTGAAGACCACAAAATGTCGAAGGTGTGTCCACAGACTTCGCTAGCGAAACCTACAACTGAGTGATGAAACAGGCTCCCTTAAAAACCATGCACGGAAGTGACTTGAATAAGAAAAATGTTCTGCACAGTTTTGTGGAGACGCTTTGCTTGGATAGACCAACACGCAAACGCTTGGAATAGAAAAATAAAATCAAAGAACACAGGAAACCAAAAGCTAGCCACAGGCTATTTGCACTAGTTGTGCCATCCGTACTCCAGCTAGCTGTAAAGACCAAGCTTTTCTGCAGCAAGTACGTGGAAACAAGGAACTATACTGCCATTCTAGGTCATAGGCCCTAGAGGTAAGGAAGAACAGCCTATGTTGTAGCTAGATGTGATGTCAATCCAAGATGGCTATCGACAAAACAGATGCTACCGAATGACAGTGCTCGATGAAAACAAACCATAAGCAATACAGATCTTCTGAATAAACAAGATTTTCTGCCGCGAACTCTGAAAGCGGAATCGAACAGAAACACCCAAGCTGAGAAGATTAAAAGAAAACATGAGCGATGAAAAACAGGCTTGGTTTGCTTGCGATGAACAGAGGCGGCGCGCACAGGGAGAGGTGTAGGAAAACAATGAAGAAAGTGACCCAAACTTTTTGCTAGATTAAAGTGAATTACAGAATGGGTAACCCTAACCCTAGGGATTGGGGCCCTATTTATAGGCAGCCCAATAGCCTAGGAGTATTCCCTCAAACTCTTAGGGTTTTTTACAGACGCTGAAATAAATGGAAAAGACCAAACTGCCCTTAGGATATTTTTACAGACTCGACTGACTGACTGTGGGCCTAAGGACACAATAGTAAACTCCTATTTATAGATGACTTATCCGGAAGCAGGGCTTTCGTAGCGACTACGGCTTTGCTCCAGGACGGTCCGATCCAAGATCAGCGGTTGTCAGTTTTGCGCCGAAACTGACAAAGTGTCCACCGACTTTGCACTAGGTACCCGGATTAGGCCGGCCCGATTCCGCAGCTCTCTCAGCCCAGCAATCGCTCGCCGCCCGTGTACCTGAGTCAATCCTGGTCAACAGCTCAGTGGATCCTCTGCTGCTCCTAGCCCATGTACCCGAATTGGGCAAGCCCGACTTCACGGCCCCTCTGCCCGACAGTCGCTTGCTGCCCGTGTACCTGAGTCACACGCGGCCCAGACACAGAAGGTCTTCTCTCTCTTTTCAGTCCTCTTTGACTACCATTAACAATGACTCATCACATCTGGAGCCATGAGGCCCACGCTTTTTAGCATGGCTCCTCACCTACTTTTGATTCTTCCACTTAGAATCGGCTTTTGCAACATGTATTTTATGACATCGGTTTGGCAAGCGACAATACATGTGCTAGGGAGAAGATAGTGACATAATTTGGTACATGCGTAATAAAGTGATAAACACAAATGCTCCAAAAACACGTACCTTATTTCGGTGTCCAGTAGGTGGTGGCTCAAGAATGTGATGATGTACTCTTTCCCCTCCACCTCTTGAGTTAGTACGACTCCTATCACACTATCTTCTGCAGCGATGTACAGCCGAAACGGAATTCTGGCCTTTGGTGCTCTCACCGCGGGTGGCGATTACAAACACTCTTTAATCTTCTCAAAGGCGCTTTGATGACTTGCCCCCCAAGTGAACTCGGCTTCATTCTTTAGCCAGAGTATAGGGACGAAAGCATCGATTTTGCTAGACAAGTTAGATATAAAGCGACGCAAATAATTCATCTTGCCTAGCAACTTTTGCACATCTCTTTTGCATGTCGGCGCTGCAAAGTTTCTAATCTTTTCAAGCCTCTTAGGATCCATTTCAATACCTATTTCATGAATCATGAATCCTAAGAACTTGCCTGTCGACATGCTGAAAGCACATTTGAGTGGGTTCATTTTTAAGTCATATTGGAGCATCCTATCAAAAGCAACTCTCAAATTAGCTAGGTGGTTTCCCATAGGGTCCGATTTGACTACAACGTCATCTATGTATACTTCTAACATAACTCCTAGCAAGTCATAGAAGATCAAGTTCATAGCATGTTGATATGTAGCACCAGCATTCTTGAAACCAAAAGTCATAAATACCCACTCAAACAAACCGACAAAACTAGGTCATCAAAAGGTTGTCTTGTAGACGTCCTCTTCGGCCATAAAAAATTGGTTATAACTAGTGTTGCCATCAAGAAAACTTAGTACCTTGTTTCCTGAAGCATCGTTGATCAACATGTCGGCTATCATCATGGGATACTCATCCTTTGGAGTGGCTTTGTTCAGATCCCTTAAATCAATACAAACTCGTATTTTGCTGCTCCCCTTCTTTTCTACAAGCACAATGTTAGCGACCCATTCAGCATACCTGCATGGCCTAATAAACTCAGCCTTGAGTAATCGTTCTATCTCCACTTTAACTCGGTCATACACGGCCGAATTAAAGCGATGAGGGGGCTATTTTTAAGGCCTAAACCTTGGTTTAATAGGTAGTCGATGCTCCACAAGCTCGCGGCTTAATCCGGGCATCTCGCTATACTCCCATGCGAAACAATCAACGTACGACCGAAGAAATTTTATTACTTCGGCCTTTTCATCAGCCTGCAAGTTTTGGTTTACAAAGGTTGGCCTTGGAATGCTACCATTGCCTATGCCGACTTCTTCTAATGGATCGGCCAACATGAAACCTTATCCTAATTTCTCTACTTCCCTAAAATCTTTAGTGGCCTTGACAATACCGTCTTTAGAAGACCGATATCATTCTACGCAAGACTTTAGCCAATCAAGATTACTTTTACTAGACATGACTACTTTTGGCGCAACGGATTACGCTAACAGGTTCTCTAAAGTTAAGAACTAACAAACGGAGTGTTTGTGAAAGCGGACTATCTCAAGCCTCCGTTTTATATAATAGCTCGAAGTAGTTCGAAGTTGTGTATTGAATATCTGAATATTCGATGCCTATTAAAGGATGAGAAGGGGGGTATTTATAGGTAAAAACTCTAAGGAAAAGACCTTTTTACCCCTTAATTACAACCGACATAGTGGAAACTATTTCGGTACCCCGAATAGGGCTAATATGGTAAAGTATGCTTAAAGGTGGTAGACATAGTAGTCGTCCCATCCTTCTGGCTTTTTTCCACTGCGGAGGGGAAGCCATCGGAGGGTGTCTTTGGACCGGAGTCTGGACGGACACTCCGACTTTAACCCCTCTAGTTCGGAGACAAGCCTAGGACTTGAAGATTATGATTTGTCTTTGCCTTGTAATCTTGAAGATCCTGGGGATGAAGTATTCCCCCCCCCCAACAGTAGCCCCTCGAATACACTTCTCCATATAACCTGTATAGCAAGGAGAGCAGTATACGCAAGAAATATTTTCATGCTCAGGGACTTAGAAAAATTAAAGGTATTATAACCATTCAAGTGTATTCAACATCGGAGGTGTATCCGACTCAAGCTTCGAACTTGAATCTCTGTGTGAAAGCTTCGCAGGGAAATGGACCGTTGCGAATGTGAAGAATCGCAAGGAGACGTTACCCCTCAAGTAGTCGTTAGGCTCTTTTGAGAAAGTAATGGACACAAATTTAACTGCGGGTACACACCTTTTACCTTATGGTCCCACCCATCAGCGGCAGGAGTTAAATCTGTAGTGCGAACGCATATGTGAACCATATCAATCGAAAGCAGAGGGGTTACAAAACGAGGACTCGAACCGCAACGGAAACTTTTACAGAGATTCTGTTCTAAGCCTCCACATTTTCACTTTCAAACCCTTTCCAACGCCTTTGAGCAAAAATCCGATGGCGAGGACCAGCGCAAAGGTGCCGACGGCGACGGGAACTCTGGCGCAGAGGCAAGCATGGGCTGCATCGGCAGCAATGGCAATGACGGGAGCCCTAGGGGGTTCTTGGCCCAAAAATCCGCGAGAACCCTGCCCTTCATCCAAGAAGCCGCTGAAGCAAAGCTTTCTCCTCGGACAATCGACATGCTCGGCAGAATCCATCGAGGAGGCGGTGAATGGGAAGCTTGGTCCAAGAATGAGGACTCGGGTCCCCGGAATAGAAGTGACCCCAGCGCCGAGGAGCGGAGAAGTGGTGGTCTTCGAGGCCTTCTTTGAAGCGGGGTTGGGCCTTCCTGCAATAAACTTCTTGGCCAAGGTACTGGACATGTTACATGTTACATTGTTGCAGCTGTCTCCGAACACCATCACAAGATTGGTCGTCTTCGAATGGGCCCTTCGAGCTGAAGGGTGTGAAGGGAGGTCCGAGATCTTCACCGCTACCGACGAAGCCTCGTGCAGCCGAAGCCGCAAGACGGGCCCAGAGACTCCAAGGTGCTGGTGGCCTTCGGGAGCGTCAACTTCTAGCTCCAAAAGGAGCACTTGAAGAATTTTCCAGCCAAGGCAATCAACGACCGGTGGTACTCCGATTGGATACTACAGTGGTTCTATGCTAAAGTTGGTGAAGACTTTGGCCTTGCGGGGCCCCTACAAGAAATGTGGTATCGGAGGGAAGCAGAAGTGACTCCGGACCAAAGTCTGCTTTCAACACGTCTTGGATTACTTTCTTCGGTGGCCAAGCGCATGAGCATGCGGGATTTGTCCAAAGAATTTATTGCCCTCCGGATTCTTCCTCTCGGAGCTGAGTGGCCGATTGCATTTCAATGTGCTTCGGAGGGAGACCTTTGAATCCTGGGTAAGTCTTCGCATCTTTTGCTGTTGGGGGAGATAATCCCGACGGAGACTGGGGGCGCAAGAGATGTGGAGCGCTGTTCGAAGGAAGGACTCCGCAAGCTGGTTGTTGGCAAAGGCGTCGGCCCTAGGACGGTACGGTACGGCGGTCGTATGCTCCCCTCCGAAGGTGTTTGGAGAGAGTCGCTCGAAGGGCCGTGGCCTCGGGCCCGCAAAGCCGACAGGAGGCCGAAGCCATATCCCAGAAAGGTGCGAAGGGCCCAACACCAATACAGAAGACTAGGACTAGTTTGGTCAAGATGGTCTGGCGATAGGATCATGATCATCTACGAAGCGTCTGGCACTGCTGCCATGCTCGGAACGGCTGATACGCCGTCAGGGCTGCACTTCTTGTATGTACTATAGGGCTACACTCCTTGTCTATACTATAGGGCTGCATTAGGTAGTACTACTGTCAAAGGGATTTTGGAAGTATCGGACCCTTGTAGGGCTCCCCTATAAATACTCCCCTCTCTAAGTTGTAAAGGACAGGACACTCGATCCAAGAAGACACTTTGATCTGAGCTTCTCGTTCCATACACATTCTTAAACCTGTTGGTCTAGTCCACTGCGCCAACAGTTGGCGCCGTCCGTGGGGATCCTATTCCAAGAAGCTAGCGTCCTCTACATCTACCCAAGAAGAAACATGTCGTGCAGGAAGGGTGCGAGCACGGCCCCCCTCCAGAGATCGGCCCACACCGCCGTGACCGGGCCCATCCCGGTCGTTGGACCTGATCCTCCTACAGCCCCCTCCCCATCGTCAGCCCCCCAAGGTGCCAAGCGTGGGGCTAGGCCAGGCCCCAGGAGGGGCGCCGGGGGTGCGGGATCCCACCGGCTCAGTGGGGCCAACCTTGGGGAATCCCCCAGCATCTGACGAGGGGCTCTTTGGGCTACATCTACCTAGTGGCCCCCCAGCCGTAGCCCTCCGAACCGACTACGTCCGCTCGCGGGACCCGAAGATAGCCTCCGGAGGTAGCGGGAGCCAAGCCGATGCTATGGCCGCCGAAAATGCAAGGCTGAAGGCCGAGTTGGCCCAATGGCGCCAGGAAGCTTCACTTCGCCCCCCCCCCCTCCCCCCCCCCGAGCCCTCCAGGGCACTGGGGGTCGTGGACATCGTGATAAGTGATGACAAAGATCAAGGGGAGGAGGAGAATGCGTCCTACGACGAGGAGTCTCTGTTGCACCCCGACCTGCAAAGGGTGCGATTCAACTCGAAGTTCCGCGCCGCGAAGCTCCCCAAGTACTCTAGAGAATCTAACCCTAGAGAGTTCTCTCGCTCGTATGCCTTGGCGATAGAAGCTTGCGGGGGAAGCTGAGACACAATGGCTAAGTGTTTTCCTATGGCTCTCGAGGGGAGCGCTCTTCAATGGTTCTAGTCATTGAGGCCAGGGACCATCAGGTCATGGGACCAACTGAAAAAAAAGTTCTTCAACAACTTTCAAGGGACCTTCGTGGCCCCGATGTCCACCGAGAGTCTTTTTCAAGTAAAGTAGCATCCTAGAGAGACGCTGCGGCAGTATTCGCAGTGCTTCGCACACAACAAAGCACAGATCAAGGAGTTGTCAGCCTCCTCCATCATGGATGCTGCCTGGGAGGGTGTCACCAACCCAGGCCTCCTCGATAAGCTCCACCGGAAGCCGATATCTTCAGTGGCCCAGCTCATGACGTATTTCGAGGAGTACGCTCGGTCCGAAGAAGGCTAGCTGCATCGCCAGGCGATGATTGCCCCCGTACGGGCTCCGAGCGTTGAGGTGTACAAAGCACCCTCCAGCCCTGCTCCGGATCTTTGCCATCGTGATTCCCGGTGAGGGCAGATGGAGGGCGTCCCACCGGAGCTAAAATTCCTGCAAGGGTGCTTCCGGGGGGAGCAGTCTTCTACTGCAGCGTTCATAGCGAGAACCGGAGCCACGACACCGACTCCTGCCGTACCATCCTTGCCCTCCAGAATGACTACCGTGAGCGGAGCTCCAGTCACGTCTCCTTCGATAAAGCGCCTCCGATATCCCGTGCTAACTCCGTTCAGGTGGTCGGACGCCGTGATGAGCCAGCAGCTTTGGGGCTTACTCTGGAGTTTGGCAGGTTCCCAGTTCCCAAACTTGAAGATGGGGCAGACCGAGGGAAGCGAGTGGTCTTGCTTATTTCTGGAGGCGGAGATCTGGGGGGCTATTTCGAAGCGGCGGTGAAGGGAGTATGTCCAGGAAGTCGGTCATCTCGGGACTTCCAGCTTCACCACGCTTCCCAAGTGGTCCCACGTTCCCATCTCCTTCACCGTAGATGATGCTGCCGGCGTCAAATTCCTGCATGCTGATCCTCTCGTCATCTCAGCAGATATTGCTGGTGTTGAGGTGCATCGCATTCTAGTTGACGGGGGAAGTTCTGCTGACATCATTTTCATGCAGGCCTTCGATCAGCTGTGTCTCTCTCGGAAGCACCTGTTGCCAGCTTCCTGGCTGCTCCAGGGTTTTGCAGGACCACCCCTCGACGCCCTCGGCCAGATTGGGCTGGAGGTGACCTTCGGAGAAACTCCCTTGTCCCACAGCGAAGAAATCATCTTCGATGTCATCGATGCCCCGTACACCAACAATGCCATCTTCAGGAGGGGGATGCTCAACCGCTTCAGGGCCATAGCACACCACAACTATTTGTGCCTCAAGATGTCAACCCCTGGAGGGTTGCTATCGGTCCTGGGTGATCAGGCTGTGGCTCGGTGGGTGGAGTACGACCACTATACACCTTTGGAGCCAAGGCAAGTCCACAGCATTCGCGGGAGCTCAAAGGAGGCCAAACTTCCTGGTGTCAGCAACATTCCCCTGCTCCGCGACGGGCCCACCAAAGGGCCCACTGCCAAGCCTCATCCAGAGGGGGAGGTCATCACAAGGATCCTAATCCAAGATGGGAAGGAGTACCCTATCCAGCTTAGAGGAGGCCTGGAGACGGAGGTATTAAAGCAACTCAAAGAAGTCGTCCAAAGCAACCTGGACATCTTTGCATGGTTTGAGGAAGACATACCGGGTGTCGACCGCTCCATCATCGAGCACTCCCTAGCGGTCAACCCGAAGGCTCGCCTAGTGCGCCAAGGGCTCCGCAAGCTATCCTCCGAATGAGCTGATCTCCCCTAGACTGAGGTAGAAAATCTTCTTAGGGCTGGGGTCATTCGGGAAGTCAGTCATACAGAGTGGTTGTCAAACCCTGTGTTCGTCCAGAAGAAAACATCTGGCAAATGGCGCATGTGTATAGATTTCACATCTTTGAATAAAGCTTGCCCCTGTGACCCCTACCCCATGCGGGTTCTGAGCTCCTCAGCTTCCTCGACACATATTCCAGGTATCATCAGATTTGGCTGAAGCAGGAAGATCTAGTTAAGACAAGCTTCATTACTCCCTCCAGAGTATTCTACTATGTCTGGATGCCTTTCGGCCTCTGGAACGTTGGGGCCACCTTCTCCAAGTTGATATCCAAAGCCCTGGGTCACCAGATCGGTCGCAATATCGAAGCTTACATGGATGATATCGTCATCAAAAGCACGGATAAAAACTGTCATAGCTCGGATATAGCGGAAACATTTGACAGCCTCCGGAGGTGCGAGATTCGCCTTAACCTGGAGAAATGCGTCTTCGGAGCCCGGGTTGGGAAGCTGCTCGGTTATCTAGTTTCTAGTTGAGGTATCGAAGCCAGCCCAACCCAAGTCAGCGTGCTTCAGAACATGGCCCCTCCCCAGAACTTGAAGCAGGCTTAGAAGTTGGCGGGGCGCCTCATGGCTCTCAGCCGCTTCCTGGCCAGGTCAGCCGACCAAAGTCTACCAATATTCAAGGCGCTGCGGGGATCCAAGGACTTTGAATGGACTCCCGAATGTCAAAACTACTTCGACAACATAAAGAAATACCTCGTTGAGAAACCATGTTTAATAACATGGCTTTGATACTCAAGATGTGATGAGTGATTGTCAACGGAAGTCAAAGGAAGAGAAAGGAAGACCCGCCGAGTCTGAGGCTCGTGTGACTCAGGTACACGGGCAATGAGCGACAGCCGAACAGAGGAGCCGCGGAGTCGGGCTGGCCCAATCTGGGTACATGGGCTAGGAGCGGCAGATGATCCACTGGTCTGTTGACTGGGTTTGACTCAGGTACACGGGCGGCGAGCGATTGCCGGGCTGAGGACGCTGCGGGGTTGGGTCGGCCCAATCCGGGTACCCAGTGCGAAGACGGTGGATGCTTTGTCTGTTTCGGCGCAAAACTGACAACCTATGATTATTTTGTTTTTAGGATATTAAAATTTAGATTTTAAGTCCAGAATATTTTTATTTGAGTCAGGTGATTTTTCTAAGAATATTTTAGTAATTTTCGGAATTTATTTTAGAGTTAGTATTAATTTACCCTAGGGGTAAATTAGTCTTTTCATTTATTAGGAGTCGCTTATAAATAGGCTCCTACACCCATGTGGATAGGATGACTGTTTTTCTCAAGATCAATCTACCGTCCTTTTTTCCCATTCGACCGCTGTTCATTTTTCACCGAAAGTTCTTCTCTCTGCAAATTTTCTCGCCGTCGTGATCTGTCTCCTCCGAATATTGTCTTTCTCCGGCGTGTGCAGAGGAAGCCGTGCAGGCGCTTGACGCAACCGGGGCTGGGCAGCAGCAGGCTTGCCGTGACTAATTAACAGGAGGCCCTTTTTCTTTTGCGCACGGATTTCAAGGAAAAAGGCTACAGCGACGTGATATTTTTTTGGGAGCAACATCACGCACAATGCTGCTTCTAGCTCCTAGCTGTGTGCTAGGAACCTACGGTGCAGAGGCTAGCGCCTAGCCGGTAGCAAGCTATCGCATAGGACTGCAATTTCTGGTTTCATCAACACGGCATCGCAGCGCAAGTCACAGCTACGGCAAGCTTTCAGTAATATTTTTCTTCAAGGCGCAGCAGAGAAGATGATGCAGGTAAGTAGTTTTGATCTCCTATTTTTCAGCTAACTATTTAAATCAATAGTTATCTAGTTTTATTTAGCATACAAAATTATATAAAAGATAATCTCGTAGTTAATTTTAAATCTATTAAATTTTTAGTAGTAATCTCGCATTATTTGTTTAAGTATTTTCTAATCTACTAATACAAAAAAAGAAGGAAAAATTAATTAATTGCGTTAATGAATTTTTTTGATCTACATGAAATATTTTAGATTTATTTCTGAATTAATTTCTGGATGATCCATGCTTTATTAATTTAATTAGTGGTTTATTTCTAGACTGCGATATAAATATTTCGTGATATAACTAGGTGTTTTCATTTATTGTAGTATTTCTATTTAGTTTATCTTTAATATCTTTTTAATTAGGACACCGGTCATTTTTGAGCTAAACCACTTTATTTCATGTAATTTGCTTTTCTAATATTATTTGTCTAGTTAAGTTCGTTTGGGTATTGGGATTAGGTCATTGTTTAGCAAGAATTTTTTAGGCGCCCATTCACCCTCCTCTGGTCGCTACTTTCGGTCCTACACTCGTCAATCTTATTACCCTCGCTACACCTCGGAGTGGCGATCCCCTTCTCGTCTATCTCGCCGCCATGGGCTGTGCGGTGAGCGCGGCGTTAATTCAGGAAGAAGAAGCTGATGGAAAGCTTATTCAGCGCCCAGTGTACTTTGTGTGCGAAGCCCTCTCCAAAGAAAAAAATCAGTACACCGAGCTCGAGAAAGTGGCATACGCCCTGGTCATGGACTACCGGAGGCTGCGGCACTACTTTCTAGCCCACGACATAGTCATCCCAACCGCTTACCCTCTGGGTGACATGTTCTAGAATAAGGATGCTACTGGAAGAATTTGAAAGTGGGCAGTGGAACTTGCTTTGTTCGGCATCACTTTCATGGCCCGGACTGCCATTAAGTCTCAAATCCTCGCAGATTTTGTCGCCGAATGGATACCGGCGGCAGGCCATGGCCCCGATGAAGCTGGCGAAGGGGTGTGGACTATTTATTCAGATGGTGCTTACCAAGCCTCGGGAGCAGGAGAAAGGGCAGTCATCATTTCTCCCTAAAGTCAACAAGCATTATACTCCGTTCGGTTGAATTTTAAAGCTACAAACAACGTTGCTGAGTATGAAGGAGTGCTGCTAGGCCTCCGCAAGGCGCATGCGCTCGGAGCTGCTAGAGTGATTGTCAAGACCGACTCTCAAGTCGTGGCTGGGCATGTGGACAAGAGTTTTCAAGCTCGGCACCCCGATCTCGCTGCATACCTCGAGGCCATTCGGAAGCTCGAGGCAACTTTTAAAGGAATTTCTGTCCAAAGCATTCCAAGAAGCGAAAATGGCCAGGCGGATATCCTCGCTAAGGCCAGCGCAGGTGGTCAAGCCCTTCATCCCACTGCTTTCTTCAAGGAGCTCGCCAAGCCATCTGCATCTCTCCGAGAAAGCACCCTGACCCAAGTTCCGACAGATCCTCTCGCGTCCTCAAAACTAGCCGAGATCCTTTGTATGGTCAACGGTTATTGGCGAGAACCCATCCTGCAGCTACTTAAAGGCGAAGTGGAAATCAAGCCTGGTACTAAGCTTTTGCGACTTCAGCTCCACGTGAGATCTTATCAGGTCATTAACGAAGTACTCTACAAGTCGGGTGTTTGTTCCCCATTGCTTCAGTGCATCTCTCGTCCCGATGGGCAGCAGATGCTCCGGGAGATTAACGAAGGCTTATGTGGTCGCCATCTGGCCCTTTGGGCCCTCGCCAGGAAAACTCTCCATCAGGGCGTGTATTGGCCCACTATTGTCACCGATGCTGAAGATCTGGTGCGCACCTGTCAACAGTGCCAATGGATGGGGTGGCGGAGCCATCAGCCTCCCACAAACCTGCAAATCATAGCACCTGTTTGGCCTCTAGTTCGATGGGAGATGGACCTCATCGGTCCGTTTCCCAGAGCTAAGGGCAACCTGCGCTTTGTTGTCGTCGCCGTTGAATACTTCTCCAAGTGGGTCGAAGCCGAGCCGCTGACCGACATCACCTCCTGAAGCGTCCAGAAGTTCTTTTAGCAAAACATCGTCTACCGATTCGGAGTGCCTAAGTAGCTCACGTTGGATAATGGCACTCAGTTCAATGCAAGTACTTTCAAGACGTTCTGCGAGGAGCTTGGAGTACAGCTATGCTTCGCAGTCGTCTGGCACCCGCAGTCTAACAGAGCCGTTGAATGAGCCAACAGACATATACTTTCCGGCCTCAACAAGCATATCGTGGGTTTGGCTAAGGGCCTATGGCCCGAAGAGTTGCCCAAGATTTTGTGGTCTATTCGGACCACCCCTTCCCAAGCAACTGGATTCACCCCCTTCCGGCTGTTGTTCGGATACGAAGCAATGATGCCGATGGAGCTCCGGGCTAGTTCCCTGCTGGTCACAACTCCAGAAGCCGATCAAGGACGTGTCGTCTCCCTCGACCTTATGGAAGAATAAAGGCTCCGAGCCGTCGCCAACCTTTCCAAGTATCAAAAATAGACGAAAGCATGGTATGACCCCAAAGTAAAGAAAAGCGAGTTCAAGCCAGGGCATCTCGTCCTTTGAGCGGTTGTCGCCCCCACGAAGTTGGGCAATAAGTGGGAAGGTCCATACATCATCGTCGGCTCTGGACGACCGGGGGTCCTAACGTATGGCTACTCTAGAAGGCGAAGATCTGAAGCACACTTGGCATGCGGAGCATCTGAAGCGCTATTTTGCGTAATTCGATGTAATACATTTCGCCTTTTTATTTTTCGCTGTACTTGATTTCTCAGTTTCAATAATAAAATCTAGCAAAACATTCTACCGAAGTGGACGCACTACGGTACTAGGCGTAATCCCGGCAGACTCAAAGGGTTCCGAGCCCCGGCTCGAAGCACCCCATTCTGGGTTCCGAGCTCCAGCTCGAAGCACCCCATTCTGGGTTCTGAGCTTTGGCTCGAAGTACACCATTTTGGGTTCCGAGCCCCGGCTCGAAGCACCCTACCTCAGGGTTCCGAGCTCTGGCTCGAAGCACCCCATTTTGGGTTCCGATCTCTAGCTCGAAGCACCCTACCTCAGGGTTCCAAGCTCCGGCTCGAAGCACCCCATTCCGGGTTCAGAGCTTCGGCTCGAAGCACCCCATTCTAGGTTCCGGGCTCCGGCTCGAAGCACCCTACCTCAGGGTTTTGAGCTCTGGCTCGAATCACCATTGTTTGGGTTGCGAGCTCCGGCTCGACGCGCCCTATATCCATGTTCTGAGCTCCGGCTCAAGGCGCCTTACGATTGGGTTCCGAGCACCCGGCCCAGAGTGCCCCGTGCTCAAGTCCTGAGCACCAGGTCCAACGCGCCGTGTGTTTGGCGCTATAGGTCATGGCTCGTAGTAAGTAAGTGTGGTATTTCTGGCTCCCGATCCTAGGTCCTAATGCATTGCGCCAAGCCGACAAGTCGCCTACCCGCAAAGAAGGGGAGAAAGGAGTAGACATGGAAGCAATCAGGATCCATCAGTGGCGTGAGCAAAATTTCGTAGGTTACACAGGACATGGACGATAGCTATTACAAGGTCGAACTAAAAATAAAGCTAAGAGAACTCAGCGTCTAAGCCAAGCAGGAATCGGAAGCCTTTCCAGTCTTGTAGGTTGCCTGGGCCCCTCACACTCTCTCCGGTCCGTGCCCCCAGAGCCGCGCGAACGGACTCCTTCTTCTCTTTCTTCTTCTGCTTCCTCTCCTCATTATTCTGAGCCTGAAAAGCCTTCTGTTCTTCTTGAAGTTGTGCCCAGTTGCACAAGCCTTGTTCTCCGAGCCCTGGTTCGTTAGGGCCAGTCTCCACATCAGACCAATTCATTGGCTCAGGTGATGAGGATGGGGCACGTGTCTTTTCCTCTTCTTCCTTGATAAAGCCCAAGACCTCATGAAGGACCTCAGGGATAACGTGTCCATTGTCATCTCGAGGAACGTTGAAGCGCGTAGGCCGATCGGCCCTGAGGGCCTCGAAGATGGCCCATTGGTGCCGAAGGGCTTCGCCCCTGTCTAGTATCTTAACGTCTGAATCACGAGTGTCACAGATACCCTAGATGATTTCTAGAAAACAACTTCCCTTTATTAATGGATTACGAAAGTTTCTATCTATTATTGGAGCTGTGATACCAAGGCCCTAGGGGAAACTGCACCTTTGGGTCTAGAAGGGGCGTGGTGGGAGGAGACTTCGAAGAGGTCTGAGGAATGCTCGATCGAAGGGCCTCGTCTATCTAGGCCTTGACTGCGTCCGGGCCCTCCGCCTCCAAGTCGTCTCGAGAGCCATCCAAGCTTGCGCGACCGCCGGAGCTGGGGAAAGGAGATGGCTCTCCCCAAAGGTGACTGGATGCGAGCTCAATGCTGAAGGCAAAGTGCCCCGGGAACCCTCCAGCTGATGAAGTACACCGAGGGCAACCACCCGCGCCGACACCTCCCCGTACCTCAACACCGTGGAGCTTATCTACCGGACGACGGCCTGAATAAACTTTAGTCAGTGGCTAAGGGGCTCCCGGGCGACATCGAAGGCTACGCATCCCGTGTCGTAGCACTCTAGGACCCTTCGGAGGGACACCATGGTGTCAGCCGCGGTCTTCTCACCCTGGGCCAGTGCCTCGACCACCACTTCATTCTGGGCCACGAGATCCGCGACGGTTCGCTTGAGCTTGAGCCCTTGGATCTTTTGGATCTCCGCGGAGGTGACCTTCGCCCAGAGCTCCTCCATCAATGTGACCTGGACTCGGAAGGCGTCGACCTCAGCCTTGAGCATGTCTGCTTCGGTGGCCTGGGCTCGGAGTTCGTCCATCTCAGTGACTTGGGCCTTGAGGATGTCGATTTCAGCATCTTGGGCCTGAAGGCCTTCCGTTTCGGCTGCCCGAGCCTAGAGCATGTCGATCTCCACAACCTGAGCTCGGAGCTCTTCAGCTCTAGCGGCTTGGGTGTGGAGGCCCGTGACCTCCGTCTCCAACACTCGGAGCTGGTCAGCCTCAGCCGCGTTTTCCCAGGCAATCCTCTCGGCAGCCTCGGTCCGTTTGCGGAGCTTCAAAGCCTCACGCTCACGGCGGATCCTCTCAGCGAGAGAGACACCAACAATCCCTGTTCCAGTGTGACTATCTACGCGCAAAGAAGCAAAGAGTAAGCCAGAAGTGAAGGAAGTGCTAGGGGCTCAGCTGGTAGCATCTCAAAGGCATACCTGGCTCGCGACGCTCTCGATAGAGAAGCCGAGGCTGGCGCCGTCCACCCAGCCGAGCTCCGATATCAGCTCAGTGTCCCTTAGACCCAAGTAGGAGTCATGGAGGGGAGCGGTCTTCGCCATGAATTCTTGGTCGCTTTCAAGGAAAGGAACCAAGAGGGGCACGCAGGCGCATGCATGCCCCGGGTCCGTAGGAGGGTGGACCTTGGTCTACTGAGTGGCTTCCTCTGAGGCTCCCTCCGAGGCCCCCTCTGTATCCACCTCGTCGTCTAATTCCGAGACCTCCACCACATCGACAGGGGCTTTGGCTCTTGCACCAGCGGCATCTCCGGAAGGCGCAGGCGACGAGGCTGTGGCCTGGGCAGAGGTGCCTGGCCATGGGCGAAGTAATCCAGTTAGAAGCAGCGTAAGTGAAAATACTCAGGTAAGAGATCAGTGTGAGGCTTTGTACCTTCGTTCGCGGTCTCGGTCGGAGGGTCCGAGGACTGAACGTCTATGGGGATGTGGGGCCAGAAGAAGAGGTCCTCCATCCAATTTATCTGGGAGCTAGCCAATGTCACGGCTAATTCAGTCGCCACGTTGGTGCTCCCCTCACCCACTCACAAGGGGTCAGCCAACCCCCCTAGGTCCAGGTTGTCCGTCTCCCGACTTCCGTGGGAGCTGGCGGAGACCCCCTCCGACACCAGGCCGCGCAAAGGGGTAGACCCGGGAGACACCGTTGCTCCCGTGTCGCTCGCCTCTGGTCCAGACTCCAGAGGAGGCTGCTGCAGATTCGTCGAAGCCAGAACCACTCCGTCTTCGACGCCGCCGGATGTCGGTCGATCAGACCGTGATGTGCCGGGGTTCGGCAGGGAATCGTCTGGTTCTGTTCCTGCCTCCCCGCTAGAGGATTCCCCCTCGGAGTTGGAGGCGGACGAGCGAGCCAGGGAGAGCCGCTTGGGACCATTCACGGTCTTCTTCTTCTTCGGAGGACGCCTCGGAGACTCCCCCATGTCGAGATCTGCCACCCTCTTCTTCGAAGCCGGGTGTAGGGTGTCCACCTCTGGGAGGTGTGGCAGAGAGAGATTGAGCGCGTCCCACATGCGATTGAATCGCTCCCAAGACCTGATGAGCTCCATCCTCCGCTTGTGCTCGGCCGGAGTGGAGTCCCCGAGGATCTTCTCGGCTACTCGGGCTACCTCGTCGGGAGTCTTGACAACGAGCGACCCAGCAATCAAGTTAAGTATTTTAGCACCTCCGCTGACTCCCAAAGTCATAAAATCTTTGCTGCAGGGAAGGAGAAGGTGATCGAACCTAGCAGGATGGAAAGCTCCGCTGGGGTAGACTCATCCTAGGAGCTCCGAAGCGAAGCCGGCCATGCCTCCTTCAATGGCGGGATCTCGAGGGTGACGAACTCCTCCGTCAGGTCCCACATGCTCATCTGGCGGGCGACGATCTGGAGGAGAAGGATGCGAGCGGAGATTGAGCCAGCATTGGCTCTGATGGTCGCCTCTCTCTAGAACCAGATGTGGCGTGGAGGTCCAGCGAGTTTGGAGTCTAGCCCGACTCAGACAAAGAACCAACAGTGTATCTAGTTGGAGTACCACCGTTCGTTGATGGCCTTTGCAGGGAAGGAGTTGGCGTATTTCTTTCGGAGTTGGAAGTTGATGCTGCGGTATGAATGCACCAGGCCTTCCTTCTTCTTCGGTTGGTAGAGCGCCTCGTGCATCTGAGCGAAGACCTCCATCCGGCCTTCGCAACCCTTCGCCCGCATGGACCACTCGAAGATGGAGAGACGGGCCACGGCGTTCGAGGACAATTGAGGCAGCTCGAGGTGGAAGGCGTCGAGGACCCCCGCCAGGAGCTCTGAAGCTGGGAATCCCAGCCCAACGTAGAAGAACGTCTCGAAGACGACGACCTCTCCTTCACATGGTTCGGGGACGATCTCTAGGCCAGGCTTCTTGGCCTTCACGCCAGGGCCGAGGCGGTGCTAGGTCGCTAGCGCGATGGACTTGACCGTGCACGCCGACTTCCCTAGCTCCAGAGTCTGCTCCCGGAACCTTTCCGATGATAGGCGGAGCTCCCGGGGATCACAGGTTTCCGCCGAGTTAGGAGCCATTGCCGCTGTTGTTGCTGCTGCTACTTGGCGCTACAGGAACCGGGGGTCGACCGCTACCACGGGGGCGCTTCTCCCCGACATACTTGAAGATGACGGTGGAAGGGAGGTGACTAAGAGTCAATGCAATGAAGGCGGTAGTCGAGAGCAGCTGTGAGCGTGGGTTGCCGAGCACGAGAATGAGGCAAGATGTAGCCGGGAGGGGGTATTTATGCGCGCATGCCGTCGCCGGGCCCATTCAATGCCCCACCTGTTTGCATTCCACCATGCGCCGGCACGCGCCGAGCACGTGGGAGCCGCATTAAAGTCTTGTCGGTCCACTCCTCCCACGCGTTGGCGTGTGACGGTCGATCTGAAGCGGCATTAAAGTCCCGCCAGTCCACTCCTCCCGCGCGCTGCCGCGCGACGGTCACGCCGAAGTCGCATTAAAATATGCTGGTCCAAATCCTCCCAGGGGCTAGCACATGACGACCGCCTTGTACTTGTGTCTTAGCCGCCGGCCAAGTCTCCCATTGCGCCGGCACACATCGAGCGCACCGGAGACGCTCTAAGGCCAACCCCGGCCCGAAGCTTCGAAGCAGCCTCGAAGCATTCGGAGCAAACGGCCGGTTCGCTGCGAACATCCGAGCCCCGCCGTGTCACATGGTTCTCTCAGTTTGAGCCTCGCGGTGAGTTGATTTTCGACAGGATTACCCATCGATATTATCTTGCGTGCTTCCTTCCTCTTCCTCTGTGCAGGGTCGTCGGGCAGAAAGATGCGAGGGGCTACTGTTGGGGGAGATAATCCCGATGGAGCCTGGGGGTGACAGAGATGTGGAGCGCTGTTCAAAGGAATGACTCCGCAAGCTGGTGGTTGGCAAAGGTGTCGTCCCTAGGATGGTACAGTACGGTGGTCAGATGCTCCCCTCCGAAGGTGTTCGGAGGGAGTCGCTCGGAGGGTCGTGGCCTCGAGCCAGCGAAGACGACAGGAGGCCAGAGCCATATCCCTGAAAGGTGCGAACGGCCCAACACCGAGACAGAAGACCGGGACCAGTTTGGTCAAGATGGTCTGGCGATAGGATCACGATCATCTCCATAGCATCTAGCACTGCTGCCATGCTCGGAACGGTTGATACGTCGTCAGGGCTGCACTTCTTGTCTGTACTATAGGGCTGCACTCCTTACTATTTGGGTGCATTAGGCAGTACTACTGTCCGAGGGATTTTGGAAGTATCGGACCCTTGTAGGGCTCCCCTATAAATACTCCCTCTCTCTAAGTTGTAAAGGACAGGACACTCGATCCAAGAAGACACTTTGATATGAGCTTCTCATTCCATACACATTCTTAAACCTGTTGGTCTAGTCCGCTGCGCCAACATCTACATTAACATTTATTAGAGAACAAATAGCATGCTCAATAGATTGTTACCTTTTTTCAGTGGCTCCACTGGCGTTAGCTCCGGAGCAGATAGCCAGGGCTACAGAACCGGTGCTTGGAGCCCCTACTGTAGTGGAGAAGCAGTGGAGAGTAGAACTGGTTGGGAGCTGGGAACGCTCCAACCGAGTGTGGAGTGCTCTTGGAATGGAGGCTCCTCCTCTACCGGACTTCGACTCAGCAGGAGCGGTCTCTCGGAAGAGAAAAGTCACCGTCGAGACCTCTAAGAAGGCCGTGAAGACTCCCGTGAAGAAGGAAAAGAAGACAACCAAACTCCCTATGCCTCCGTCATCTCCGGCTTCGCTCAACATTCGGAGCTCCTCTTCGGAGGAGTTAGAAGAAAAAGATTCAGATGTGTGAATGGGAAGAGAGTTGGAAGACTATCTTCTACATGGCGACGAGGGTGAGTCTCAAGCTATGGCCGAAGACCCCCCCCCCCCCCTCAGGAGACTACAGAAGCAGTGGTGGCAACCCACTTTGAACCTGCCAGAGCCGAGTTAAAGCCCGAGCTAGAAATTCCTAGCTCGCCGGTGATCGGAGTAGTAGCGATGGAGGCCAGCGCTTCGATGTTTGCTACTCCGGAACCAACTTCGGGGGATGACCTCGATGAATACCTCAAGATGTACGAGTTTCTAGGGGACCCCGAAATCCTTCCTCAAAGTCTGGACGGAGGTATGCCTCTGAACCTTTTCTTTGAAATTCCTGAAATGACTTCACTGCATCAATAATATTTCAATGAATAGTTAATGAATACCTTGCATTTTGCAGATGCGTGGAGGAGCAGCATGGCTCCAACCAATGATGGAGCTTCAACTCCTCTCGGAGATGAGGCTCCGGTTGAGGTGATGGCTTCGACGACTGGGGTTGCTTCGGGCGAGGTGACTCTGCTTGAAGGAGCAACTCTTGAAGGAGGATCTACTCCGACCGAAGCAGTAGCTCCAATTTTTGTACCAGGGAGAGGTAAGGGCAAGACTGGTCTTGGTCCTCTCCACTCTTTAACAATGACGCCTTTGTCAAATGATCCTTCGGTAGGTTCTTCGGAAGAAGACCCCGTTGAAGACGATCAACAAGCCATGTCTTGGCTCCCATTATTGGGTCCATTTTTGGAGCAGCGGATAGGGCTCCGAGCTCTTCTAGAACCCTTGGCGGAAAAGAGTCAAGAGGTGGGGAGCTATGAGCTGGTCTCCATCCTGAGCGAGGCCAGCATATCGGAGCTCGATTTGGCCCTCGAAAGGGCTACCCTCCAGGTATGCAACAAACATCAAGTATACTTATTTAATAGAAATTACATTGTACTCACTTTGCTTCTTTGCAGCAATTCATCCTTGCTGGAGTGGCAGCGACTTCCAATGAGCTTGAAACCAATCGGCTCAAAAGGAAGGTTACAACAACCCAAAATATCCTTAAGGGCTCCGAAGATAAAACCCTACAACTGGAGGAAGAGCTCCTTGAGGAGAGGAGGGCTAAGGCCATCACGAAGGAAGCACTACGGGCCGAACAGCAGACCTGTGCTAAACTTACATCTTCGATAGAAGAAATCCAAGCAGAGCGTATGGTGCTAAGAGCTGAGATCGAGAAGCTTCAGAAAGCGGAGGTGCATTCCAGCGCTGAACTTGTAAAGCTTTAAACTTCACTCAAACAAGTGCTGGCTCAGAAGAATTACCTATTATCGAGGACAGCTGAGATCTTCGTCGTTGCCTTCGAGCTGACGAAGGCCGAGGAGAAGCACATCGTGACTATTGATCAAACTCTAGATACACTTAGGGTGTTCTAGAATATTTTGGCACGGTGTGCCCCTCTTCTTTATCTGTGGCAGATGAACCTCTTGATTGGAAGCTCAATATGATCCAAGCGGGACTAAGATGATGAAGGGCTCCAGGACTCGCTACGGAGAGATCTCCGAACAAGTAGCTAGGATCGGAGTCCTTCGACACCTCAAAGACGTCCGGGTATCTGTTGCTCCGGTGAAGGGTTTGACGCCAGCAAGCTTCACTGACGAAGGCTTGCTACGACCATCTTTGGACGTGGCTTCGTCTTGGGAAGCCTTTCGGGTGACCTAGAAAGCAGACCATGAAGCTGCGGCCAATGCTTGGATCGACGAAGCCCGTCGACAGAGGCTAGCTCAGACGAAGCCTCCAGCTCTGACTCCGCCAACTGCTCCACCTACCGACCTGAAGGTCTATCTCTTAGGGCGTTTAATTATGTAAAAGAAATCTTGTAATGCCCTTTTATTTTAATGAATGAAAAGTTTATAAATGAGAAGTCTTTGCTTGAATGTTTGTTTTTAGGTTTTGCTACATACTTCAGATCCTGGTCTCGAAGTATTGGAGCTTAATGAAGGGCTTCGCTAACAGTGGGCTATCCTCGAAAGCCTGAGGCCTTATAGGCGCTCGCAATTTTCTGTTCCTCGAGGGGAGCAAGGGGAAATAGCACCCGATGTTTGTAGCGAAGTCCTATCTTATATTAAAGAAGAGGATAAGGAAGTAGCATCTTCATCCTCAGAGTATGTATATTGGTCTGACTTGGAGTACCAAGTCGAAGACCCAACGGAGGCTTGCTCCAAAAAACTTCTATCATGGGCTGAACTTCAAGAAGAACAGAAAAAGATGCAGGCTTCGAAGAAGAAAAGCACTCGGACCAAAAGAAATGTTTTGAGAACTCCAAGCTCCGAAGACCGAACTGGTCCTAGGAGTAGTTCTATAGGTCGGAGGGGTCTCCGATTTTATTTAGGTTTAGATGATAATTTTACTTAATTATTATGATTGTAACATGATTATCCAATTAATACAAATTATCTGAGAAGCATCCTTGTATCTTACTCCCCTGCCCCTCCTTGAGGGTGGGGGACTATATGCAATGCAATAAGGTCTGTCGGACACAATGATTGGTATAGCAACTTGGTGCTTCGCAATAGTACTTGGTAATCATAAGTTTAACTCTTTCGTAGAGTTGTTCGAACTGTACATTCGTATTGTAATGTTTATAATTTCTGGAACTAAGTTTATACTTATAAGCTCCGATATTGGTCACTTAGGACTTATGAAGTGTTTCATTTGGCCGTAGCCTTGAAACCTTATTACTTGGTCGCCTACGACACTTTTATAGATTCTTCGAACCAGAAGGATCAGAAATCTGTTCTTTTAAAGTCCTTAGACTCTTCTACGGATGCTATCAAGCCAAAGCTTGGAATCCGTAGGCTTTGGCCACCTTCGGCTCTTTTACAGATGCTTCGAACCCGGAGGATCAGAAATATGTTCTTTTAAAGTCCTTAGAGTCTTCTACGGATGCTATCAAGCTGAAGCCTGGAATCCATAGGCTTTGGCCACCTTCTGCTCTTTTTACAGATGCTTCGAACCTGGAGGATCAGAAATCTGTTCTTTTAAAGTCCTCAGACTCTTCTACGAATGCTATCAAGTCGAAGCCTAGAATCAGTTGGCTTTGTCCACCTTCGGCTCTTTTACGGAATCCTTGAACTGATGTTTCAAAGGCCACTTGCTGGGTTCCGATGAAAGATGCTTACCTCTGTAAGCATCTTCGTTCCTCTGATGCATCCACCAGGGGTAAGGAATATTTTAAGAGTAAGCATAATTCGAACCTCCATCTTTATTTATTTTAGAAATGTACTTTATAATTGATTACAAGGAGCCCCTAAGCGTAATAACGTTTAAGGTGCTCCACATGCCATGTATGCTTTAATTCTTCCCCTTCTAAATTGGCTAATTTAAAAGATCTGGGGTGCCCTGAGCGTAGGATAATATATGGTCCTTCCCATTTGTTTCCTAGCTTCCCCAGAGCAATTACACTTCGCAGCACCAAATGACCTGGTCTAAGTTCATTCACTTTTATCTTCGGGTCATACCATGCCTTCGTTTGGTCTTGGTACTTCGTCAGATTGGTGACAGCTCAAAGCCTTATTTCTTCTGACAAATCCAACGAAGTGTTCCTTTCATCATTATCTTCAGGCTCTGTTACACGAAGGGATCCACCTTTTAGCTCTGTGGGAGTCATGGCCTCATCTCCGAATAATAGTCTGAATGGGGTGAATCCTGTGGACCTAGCTTGAGTGGTCAGAATGGACCATAAAATCTTAGGAAGATCTTCAGACCACAACCCCTTTGTTAGCCCAACAATCCTTCGATTTAAACTAGATAGATTATTTCCATTTGCCCGCTCGACGGCTCCATTGGATTGGGGGTGGCGAACAGCTGCGAAGCATAACTTGATGCCCAAACCTTCGCAAAATTCCTTAAAAGGTTCGGCTTCGAATAGGGTGCCATTATCGACTGTTAACTCCCTAGGCACTCCGAACCTATAAATGATACTCTGCCAAAAGAATTTCTGTACATTTTTTGAAGTGATGGCAGTTAAGGGTTCAACTTCGACCCATTTAGAAAAGTATTCGGTTTCTACCACCGCAAACTTCAAGCTGCCTTTTTCCATTGGAAATGGTCCGATGAGATCCATTCCCCATCGCGCCATTGGACATACCGGAACAATAACTTGAAGAGGTGTCGGTGCACGATGGCTCCGCCTACCCATCCACTGGCACCCTTGGTAGGTTTGAACCAATGCTTCTGTATCTCTTACAATTTGTGGCCAATAAAGCCCGTGGCGAAGTGTTTTTCCCGCTAGAGCACGAGGGGCTAAATGGCTGTCGCACAGGCCTTCGTGAATCTCCCGAAGTATATCTTGGCCTTCAGGTTGTGAGATGCATCGGAGTAGAGGAGAACAAACTCTGGCTTTATAAAGTATTCCATTGACAAGCTCATAATTTTGGACCCGTGCTTGGAGCCTTTGGAAATCTGGACCTTCTAGCAAAGTTGTATTGTTTGCAAAATATCCAAAATTGGTGTCTGCCAATCAGTGACTGGAATGCAAAGGACTTCTATGGAGGGTAGTTGATGCACCGAAGGTTTAACAAGTTCATCATAAAAAGCACCTTTTGGGACGTCCAATGCTCAAGTTGCAGCCTTCGCTAAGACATCTGCAAGCTGATTATCCGCTCGAGGGATGCTTTGAATAGAATCCTTTAAATAATGCCTCCGTCTTGCGGATTTCTTCTAAATATTTTGCAAGATGTTGATTCCTAGCTTGGAAGCTCTTGTCAACATGTCCTGCAATAACTTGGGAATCTATTTTTACTATAATTTTGGTTGCTACAAGTGCTCTTGCTTTTTAGAGACCTAGCGGGATTCCTTCATATTTTGCAATATTGTTAGTGGACTTAAAGTTGAGCCTTGCAGAATACATTTCTTTTTGCCCTGACGGCGATATTATTATGACTCCAGCACCGGCACCAGATGCTTGATAGGATCCATCAGAAAATATTGTCCATAGACCCTCAGAAGTTTCTTCTTGAGCCCAAATTATGGACGGAGTCCATTAGGCCACAAAGTCAGCTATGACTTGGGATTTGATAGTTGTTCTTGCAGTGAAGGAAATACCAAAGGGGGCTTGCTCGACAGCCCACTTTCCAATCCTACCCGTGGAGTCTTTGCTCCGAAGCATATCACCATGGGGATACGAGGTAGGGACAATTAAATTATGTGCTAAGAAATAATGCCTTAACTTCCGTGAGGCCATTACCAAAGCATAAATGAATTTCTCAAGCTCGGAGTATCTTGTTTTCGCTCCGGACAAAGCTTCTGAAACGAAGTATACTGGGTTCTGCACCAGTTTTCCCTTGAGCTCTTTTTCCCTGATCAGCACTGCACTTACTGCGGAACCCGCTGCTGCAAGATAAAGAAGGAGAGTTTCTTCTAGGAGTGGCACAGTAAGTGTTGATAAATTTCCGAGATAATATTTAATATCATTGAAGCTTTTTTGGCACTCTAGCGTCCATTTTAAACTCTCGGACCCCTTTAGGGCTTTCAATATTGGGAGGCTTCGCTCTGCTGATCTGGCTAGGAATCTGCTGAGGGCTGCAAGGTGTCTTGTCAGCTTCTGGACTTGCTTCAAATTTTCTGGTGGAGCCATTCTTTGCAGTGCACTTATCTGCATTGGGCTAGCTTCGATTCCTCTGCTCGAAACTAAGTACCCTAGTAATTTTCCTACTTGCGCCCCGAATATACATTTTTCATGGTTGAGGCAAACTCCACATGCTCGGAGGCTCTCAAAAGTTTCAGCTAGGTCTAGACTATGCTGGTGCTTTACAACACTTTTTATTACAATGTCATCCATATAGGCTTCGGCATTTCGACCTATCTAGTGACCTAAAGCCTTAGCAATAAGACGTGAAAAAGTAGCCCCAGCAATCTGCAAGCCAAAGTGCATTCGGACTTAACAAAATACTCTGGAAGGAGTTATGAAACTTGTCTTGGCTTCGTCTTCGCGCTTTAGCCAAATTTTATGATAACCGGAGTATGCGTCCGGGAAGCTTAAATGTTCGGAGCCAGCCATAGAATCCACAAGTTGATCGATACGGGGCATAGGGTAGGGGTCTCAGGGGCATGCTTTATTTAAAGAAGTGAAATCGATGCACATGCGCCACTTGCCAGAGCCTTTCTTCTTGACAAAGACTGGGTTAGCCAACCACTCCGTGTGGGCTACTTCCCTGATGATTCCAGCTCTCAACAATTTTTCTACCTCCTCTTTGGCGAGGTCTGCTCTTTCAGTTGACAATTTATGGAGCCCCTAGCGAATTGGTCAAGCCTTAGGGTTGACGAGTAAACTATGCTCAATAATGCTCTGGTCAACTCTAGGGATATCTTCGTTGGAACAAGCGAAGATATCTAAATTCTCTCAAACTACTTCTTCCAGCGAAGTAGATATTTCCGAAGGTAGCCCCTTGCCAAATTGAATTGGATATTCATTGCCTTCTTTGAGAATCATCTTTGTGATTACATCGTCTTCTTGGCTTGGCTTGAGGGAAGGGCTCTTCAAAGGGTCTGAGGACCCCGAAGCTTCCTACGAGTATTCCAGCACACTATTCACTTGCTGAGGATCAAGAGGTGGGATGTGGCCATATTCTGCTCTCCGAGCTGCGGCTTGGTCTCCTGAAAAAATAAGAACTCCACCTTATGTGGACATCTTGAGACATAGATAATTGTGATGTGCCACAGCTCTGAATTGGTTCAGCATTCCCCTCCCGAAAATTGCGTTGTAGGCGTATGGGGCATCAACGACATCGAAGATTACTTCATCAACTCTAGCCAGGGGCCCCTCTCCAAAGTCAACCTCGAGGCCTATCTGGTCGAGGGCATCGAGAGGAGGACCTGTGAAGCCTTGGAGTGGGCGGGCTGCTAGAAGCAAGTGCCTTCGGGGAATACACATTTGATCGAAGGCCTGGATGAAGAGTATATCAGCGGAACTTCCATCATCCACTAATATCTTTCGGACTTCAACTCTTGCTATATCAGCTAAAATGACAAGGGGGTCAGTACGGGGGAATTTCACCCCTACAGCATCATGGGCATAAAATGAAATAGGTATATGGGACCACTTGGGCATTTTTGCAGCCGAGTTCGAAGTCCCTATATGCCCTACTTCGCGAACATAATCCCTTCACTGACGCTTCGACATATTACCAAGGATCCCCCTCTGGAGATAGGTAGGACCACTCGTTTGCCGTGATCTTGAGGGTCCTCATACTTTGGTGGTGGCATAATGTTGGCCACCGGAAGCTGCATTGATGCTTCAGGATTGTCGGCCCGCCCCACAGCTTGTACAGGCTCCGATCATGTTGTTGGAGGAGCTCGATCTGTAGTACCTCGCCCTGAATTCTCCCTAAGTACTCGCCTCGAAGGGCCAGTATAGACTTATAGTCTTTTGTGGTATGGCTTCTGTTTTCACCATGTATGCAACAAAAGAGAGCCTGGCGTTGGCCAACCGGTTTTTCTTGTGGCTTCGAGGTACTATCTTATTATCTTGAGCCTGTTGATAGTTGAAAGGCATCTTCGGAGCGGAGGGGGCAATATTCAATACCTTGGAGTAGAAGTGTTTCTTTCCCCTTCTGTGATCATTAGGGCGATTATCGAAGGGGGCTTGTGGAGGAATCGGAACTTCTGGGTCCAGCTTCACTTCTCGAAGGGGGCTGGCGCAGACACCATAGTTCTTCAGAGGCATCCTTCTTCTGCCTTGGCATACTATTCGAAGTATGCCAAGTGCTACGGAAGACACTAGCTTCCGGTGAAGTTTGCTGAGGAGGTCTGGATTTAAAACTCCTTCGTGTGCCGCATCCACCACTGAAGATGTAGACAACCCTTTTATCTGAAACTTGGTGTGGGCAAAGCGTGTGAAGTATTCCCGAAGGGTTTCTCCTGCTTGCTGCTTCACCTAGAAAAGGCTTCCAGTATACATCGGGGCTATGAATGTCCCCTAGAAATTACTCACGAATTTCCTTTTCAATTGCTCCCATGACTTGATTAATCCTGGCTTTAGAGACCAGAACCAACGGAGGGCCACACCTTCCAACACTAGGGGGAAACATTTTGCCATTGTATTCCAGACCCTCCGTTGGCTTCTATTGCAAGGGCATAAGAACGGGAATGTATTCTGGACCCCTCCGTTGGCTTCTATTGCAATGGCATAAGAACGGGAAAATTCTCCGGGGTTAGACCCTCCAGAGTACTTGTGTAGCTTCGAGGCTCTGAACCTAAGATCGAAGCGCACCTTCTGCAAGTCCTGATACAGCGGGGATTCATTGTCGAAGGAAGCATTCTCAGCATCTTCTTGGACTTGAGGAGCTTCGGGATAATCATCAGGGTCGCCATCTTGATGCTCTTCCAAAGCAGGAGGGATGGCTTGAGGGCAAAGCCTGTCCACAGCCTCCTACCTCCATCTTGCTACTTCCTCCTGAAGCTGCGCTACCTGAGCAGCCGCATCTTCAGGAAGGTCTTCGCTTCCTCCGGAAGGGTCCTCCGGGTCTTGGGAAGCGACATAATCAATTCGAAGTATAAACGGAGCTACCCGAGGGACTCTGGGTGATCGAGGTCTGATGACCACTTTGGGAGTTTGGGGAATGACTGAAGGTCCTGTACTGTAGGTCCAAGGGACCTTCAGGGAGGATCGGTGGCTAGACTCTGCTTGGGAGGCATGACTTACGAAGCTAAGCCCTGAAGACCAAAGGCTTCAAATGATTAAGGAAGGCGAGGAAAGGCCTCGAACTGTACTTTGAAGCCCCTTGCCAAAGGGTGCGTGGAATCTTAAGACTCTGAAACTCCATCTGCAAGCGCTCTTTGAAATACAGGTAGTGGCAGAGAACTAGCTTTTAGAACTAGGTTCCCCACGGACGGTGCTAACTGTTGGCACAACGAATTACGCTAACAGGTTCTCTAAAGTTAAGAACTAACAAACAGAGTGTTTGTGAAAGCGGACTATCTCAAGACTCCGTTTTGGATAATAGCTCGAAGTAGTTCAAAGTTGTGTATTGAATATCTGAATATTTGATGCCTATTACAGGATGAGAAGGGGGTATTTAAAAGTAAAAACTCTAAGGAAAAGACATTTTTACCCATCAATTACAACCGACATAGTGGAAACTATTTTGGTACCCCGAATAGGGCTAATATGGCAAAGTATGCTCAAAGGTGGTAGACATAGTAGACATCCCATCCTTCTGGCTGTTTTCCACTGCGGAGGGGAAGCCTTCGGATGGTATCTTCGGACCGGAGTCTGGATGGACCCTCCGACTTTAACCCCTCTAGTTCGAAGACAAGCCTAGGACTTGAAGATTATGATTTGTCTTTGCCTTGTAATCTTGAAGATCCTAGGGATGAAGTATTCCCCCCCCCCAACAACTACTAATTTAGAAATAGCCGTGCTACACTAGCCGGCCTTACAGACATGGGTATGAAACGTCCCCCGGATACGCTAACGAAGTCGTAATCCAAAAGATCCCTACCTGATAGACACTCTACTTTGTTGTGGATGGCGTCGATGGACACATCGGCCAATGCTACCTGGCTCGAAATGTCTGCTGGTACAACTTCTACGTCATCGTCGTTCCACTGTATCAGGCATTGGTGCAAAGTAGAAGGAATATAGCAATTTGCGTGAATCCAGTCATGCCCGAGCAGCATGGTGTAGTTACCTTGCACGTCAATCACGAAGAATGTTGTTGGCAACATCTTGTTACCTACTGTTAACTCCATGGAGAGTATGCCTTTTGCCTCGGAACTATTGTCGTTGAAGCCGTTGAGCATTAGGTTGGTTTTCTTTAAGTCTTCCTCACCCCTTCCAAGCTTCTTCAATAGAGAGTAAGGCATTACGATAATAGTGGCACCACCGTCGACAAGCATTCTAGAGATCGGCTTCCCATCAATGTGACCCCTAATGTAGAGAGACTTTAGGTGGCGATCCGTATCCTCGGGTTTCTCAAAAATAGCATTGCGTGGGCCGAGCTTCAACTAAGCGACCTCGACCTCATCTTGTGGTAGGGAAAACTCGACGGGCAATATGACGACGTTGATTTCTATTGCCTGAGGTGCGGGTCCTTCGGAGACAAGCGTGTAATCGTTGTCGACCATGTCATCATCGTCGTCGCTCGGAACGGGAGCAAGGTTGGTCATCTCAGCCGGCTTGATCTTCCATACCTATCTCGCAGCTGGCCGAGGGTAGATCTCCTCAAAGATGGTGTCTTGTTCATACTCGGCCTTTTTCTCGCGCATCTCATGTGCCCGTAGGCGTTGTAGACGCTTTTTCTGTTATTTGGACATGCCTGGAGGTGCCCAAGATAGTTGTGGATTGGTACCAGGTGCCACCACCTCGTTTCTGTGATTTTTGGCTAAAGGGGTACCACCCAGGTCAGCCTCGCGTGTTTTATAATTGGTGGGCACTTCGCTGCGGACCGTGTCGGTCAGACCGGCCTCATTTGGCTGATCGGACCAGGCTTCGGCACTGGCCTCGGCTGGACTAGGGGACATACCTCCGTCGGGCTTCGGCGAGGGGGCCTTCGGGATTGGGACTTCCTGAGACCCTACTTTAACTGTGATGGCTTCGAACTCCCTCTCCTTCGCCTCTTCGCGTCCATCTCCCTTGGCTCCATCCTCTAGGACTCGATTTAGAGGTACTACGGATAGCCTGTGGATGATGTCTCCCTTCGCCGCATCTGTTTGTCCCTACCAGTTATAATACTCCAAAGGAAAATAGGGAGGCAATGTTATACTGCGAAGGGTACTCGGGGGGCAAGGTGTACAGATCCCACGGGGTCCCTGCCTAATTGTACGGTGGAGGCATTGGTGGCTCCAGTGGCTTCGCCAACTATGGGCCGAAACCATTGCCCAGAGGGGGGTTCGGCCATGTTGAACATATTTCGGACCATATTAGCGAAGGGTTCTGCCTAGCTAGAGGTATGTTTCGCCACTGTGGGCTGAAGCCTCCCACCAGGGGGTTCGCCTAGAGTGAAGCTGAGTTTGGCCTTTGGGGTCCGAGCTCATTGTGCGAAGGGTTCGGCCATTGAGGTCCGAACTCACTGTGTGGAGGGTTTGGCCACTGGGGTCCAAAGCCACTATGCAGAGGGTTCGACCACTCTGGTCCAAATCCACTATGCGGAGGGTTCAGCCACTATGGTCTGAAGCCACCGTGCGGAGGGTTCGGCCACTGTGGTTTGAAGCCATCCTCCGTCTACTTTGGCCCCTTCGATTGGCTTAGCCTTTCTGGGTGGGGGCCTATTTCCTTGGCCTTTTCTGGTGTTTGTTCAATAGCATCTGATATGTCACCTTCAGCTTCTTGTGAGCCCTAGCCAAAGGAGACGTGTTGATATTCTTTTTCCACATTCCTACTTCAGGGTTCCTAGGTACGAGTGTGTGTGTGCGTGATTCTCCAATAATGACTTCTTTCCCCTTAGTTGACTCGGCCTGCTCTGGCCGAATCAGTACTCTCTTCTCGTTGAGGTCGATGGTGTTCACGGGAAAGGGATCCTTGTCCAGCTTCATCTTTGTACTGGGGTCTATTTTCAATCGTCCTTATTCTATAGCCAATTGAACCTGCCGACGAAAAATATTGCAGTCGTTAGTATAATGGAAATGTGAATCATGCCACTTACAGTAGGGGCGTTTCTTTAGCTCATCGGCGGATGGAATGACTTGGCCCTTAGGAAACCTGAGAAGTTGGATCTTTAAGAGGAAATCAAATAATTTATCACACTTATCAAACGAGTATTTGACTTCGCTAGGCCGACTCTTAGTGGGAGACAGCCATAGTTCAGAACAAGTGACGGGTTTACTCTTAGCGTTCCAGGGCCATTCGGCCGCATACATGTCAGTCGAATCTTCTTCTTCTTCCGACTCCTCCTCGTCGGAATGTTCCATGATGTGGACTTTAGCCCTAGGCTTGTTGAATGTTTTAATAAACCTTTTATCTTTGGCTCGACCTTCTTGGACTAGAGCCTGCTGTAAGACTTGGCTAACTTCCAAAAAGTTTTGGGTGTCTAGCCTCTCTTTAATCTCAAAGCGCAACCCGTTGAAAGCTAGATCTGCCAAATCTCTCTCTGAAATATTGAGACTAATACATCGGTTTCTAATATCTCTGAAGCGCTTGACGTACTCGGAGACACTCTCGCTAGATTTCTGTTTGACCGATGTCAAGTGTGAAAGCCTAAGTTCTATTTCGCCCGTATAGAAATAGTCATGAAACTTTTGTTCCAATTCAGCCCATGTTTAGACAGAGTCTTACCTGGGTCTACCTATCAGTCACTCGAAACCTTCTAGGAATGATCTGGGTAGTTTGGTCAGTAAGGTGGAGAAGCGGCTGTCGACTTGGAAATGTGGCTATCTTTCCTATGGGGGCAGGATGGTTTTAATCAATTCCTGCTTGAGCAGTATTCCTTTGTACACGATGGGTGTTTTCAAACTTCCTGAGTCTATCCATAAGCAATTCGACAAAATTCGAAGTAGATTCTTTTGGGAGGGTTTAGGTCAGAGGAAAAAATATCACATGGTGGATTGGAAGACCCTCTGTATGCCAAAAAAATTCGGGGGGCTTGGCTTTCTAGACACGAGAGTGATGAATACTTCTCTTCTTGGTAAATGGTTGTTCCGGTTACTCAGAGGGGATGAGGGTCCCTGTTTTGACCTACTGAGAGCTAAATACAATATTGAGGGTTGTCTCTTCTCTCATAAACATCCTAGATGCTCATTTTTTGGAGTGGGTTGATGAATCTTAGACCTTTATATCAAAAACATTGTGTTTTCGCTGTTGGGAGTGGAAAAAACACCCTATTCTGGGAAGATTCGTGGCTTTCGGATACCCCTCTCAAAGTTCGTTTTTTCAACTCTACAACATCTGCTTGCATCCTCGTGTCTTGGTGGCCGAGGTGCATAACAATAACTGGGTGATTCGGTTTAGGCGGTCATTTTCGCCGGATGAGTTGGTGTTGTGGCTTGAATTGAGAGCGCTGTGTGATAATGTGAATCTCACCAATGAGCCAGATCGTGCTGATTGGCTTCTGGCTAAACGGGGTTTTACAACTAAATCGTTGTATGAGTGGGTGTCTTTCAGGGGGATTCCGAGTTTGGAAATTAAATATGTGTGGGAGTGTGCTGCTCCCCTCAAAGTGAGATGTTTCTTGTGGCTTACGCTGAAGGGTCGTATTCAGGTGGGAGAGCAGTTGAGCAAAAAGAATTGGTCGGGGGATCCAAGATGCAAATTCTGGAAGCAGTTAGAATCTGTCGACCATCTTATGTTCTAGTGTGCTCTGTCTAAATTCACCTGGTGTGTAGTCAAACAGTCGTTGGGTTGGATTATTTGCCCAAATTCTACAGGAGATATTATCGATTGTCTCGGCTGTAATATTTCAGTGAACATGAAGCTTCTTTTTCTTAGTGTCCTTGCTGCTGGTTGCTGGTCCATTTGGATTACGCGGAATAATTACGTGTTTAATAACATGGTTCCTTCTAGTGTGCTAACTTTGCCATACTGTTTGACTTCCTTTATTTCGCAGTGGACGAAGGTGGCCTCGACTCGCTTGAAAGGGGATCTAAGGGATATAGCCGAATTGCTCCTTGTTCAAATGCGCACTCTGGCAAAGGATGTGGGGGGAGAAATGCTCCTAACTGATGTTGTAATTGTTGGGTTTAATTACTGATCAGTGGTTTCATGCGAGCTCATCTATGCTTGCTGTTTTGTTGGCTGGGTGTCTGTTACTTTGGACTGGCTTATGGGTGCCTGTGTGCTGGCTTTGGTTGTTATAAGACTTTGTTAGGGCGTCGGACTGTTTGGCATGCAGGCTGTCCTGGTTGCTTTTTTTGTCCCCCTAAGCACCAGGAGGTATTGCCATAGCGGTCGTTTTAGTGCTTCGTTTTGTTGGGTTCCACTTTTGGTGTGTCCTGAATTGTAAGCTGGTGTCCCCAGTAACTCTGTTTCCTGGTTCGTTTTCGCTTTCAATATAAAGCGGGGCGTGATGTTTGCGCCTGTTCGTCAAAAATGTTTAGACAGAGTTGGGCGGGATTGACGAAAACCAAGTAAAAGTGGTGCCGGATAGTGACAGATAAAATAATCTAAGTTTTAAAGCGTCCGACCCACTAACTTATCCACACTGTGCTAAGAACTGGCTGACGTGCTCTACTATGGTTTTGTTGCCCTCGCCATCGAACTTAGTGAACTCAAGGACTCTATAGCCACGAGGGTATGATACAGTGTCGAAATGGTCAGGGTATGGTTTCCGTTAAACCCTAGCCCGACCCCTAGGTATGAAGCTGGTGCACTCCCTAAATAGTGCGTGGATCCCCTCCTCAATGTCGCCTTGGCCTCCTGCCTACGTGCGTCTCTCATGTGGGGGCGTGACACATGATGGTATATCCGTGTGTCGGCCGCGGGGGTCTTCCTCACGCACTGGCTTGGGGTATATGACGTGTTCGGGCCTATGCGTTTGTGCATGTGGCATGGGCAGTGCGGGAAAAACTGGCGCAGTCATAGGTTGTGTGCAATAAATGGGTTTATCTTGGTGATGGCTTGTCTCGGCCGTATACGTTGAGGCCAGAGACATGATGGTCTTGCCAGTACTACCATTGGTTCTGCTATAGATACGATTCAGCGGAGGTACACTAGCGATTGGAGTTGGGTGAACAGCCTCAGTAAAGCCGAACCTTCTAAGCGTCGCCTCTACTTGAGAGCTAACTATCGAATCTAAACGGTTTGTTAGTGAAGCGCTAATAGCTTGATCTACTAATGCGGCTATTTTTTGCTCAATTTCTAAAGAAGATAAAGGAGGCGATATTGGTCTGAGCGAGGTCGGGGACGTTGACGTCACGCTTGATGAAGCCCGCGCGTGTCTTAACGTAGCTTCCAAGCATGAGGTCTTGTAGCGCTTTCATTTTTGCCTCGATCTCTGCCCGGTCTTCTTCGGAGATATCTTCAAGGGTAGGCATCATGATGTTGCAGTTCTCGATATCTGCGCCCCTCACCCCCCCATCGGATCCATCGGCGATGTAGATGTAGTAGTCGTTGTAGACGTACCCACGGCCGATGTAGATGTACTGGTCATGTTGGTGTAGCCTTCCCCAGTGGAGTCACCAAAAAGTGTGTTGACACGAAAACGTGCCCCTGCACTTGGGTCAGTTCGATGATCCAAAAGTGTGCGGATACTTAGGGAGAAGCCTAAGCGGAACACAACACTGACATCATGTTTCGACTACCCTTAACAGTGGCAAGGGGGTGGAGTCGCCAAGTAATCAGATCACACGGAAATAATCCAATTAGCCGAAAAGAAATATATAAATAAAATAAATCAGTTAGCTAGATGGAGCCAGACCAGTTCAAAGTGTACCGTGCGAAGGGTTCACCGAAGGGGGCTTTCGGCGTCTGGTGTGAAGGGTTCTCCGAAGGTAGTCTTCGGCGTTCAGATCGATTTGGCCGAAGACAGACTCCAAACAGATCTCTGACGCGAAATCACCTTCGAACCACAGATTTCAGTGCGAAGTCTCTAACACGACAAAAACACTCCAACGCAACGCACTGGCATGACTTCGTTCGATGCAAAGTGTCGGTGTGACGAAGCCTGATGCGACGAAGCCTGCTACGGAGTGCATTAGCGTGCGGGACGTTGGTCAGACCGACAACAGTGAGACGGTCTGGCATGAGTAGTTGGAGCAGGGGTCCATCGAAGGATGTTCTAGCAGCCTCTAAAACCAGTTTCCTAGCTCCGAAAACCTTCGGCGAAGAGGGCTCCGAGCGTGAAAACCTGCAACAGAACAGAGATCGTGCCTGTTGACATGAAAACATGCCCCCGTAGTTGGGTCAGTTCGATGATCCAAAAGTGTGTAGATACTTAGGGACGAACCTAAGCGTAACACAACATTGACGTCACGTTCCGCCTACCCTTAACAGTGGCAAGGGGGGTGGCGTCGCTAGGTAATCAGATCATACAGAAATAATCCAATTAGCCAAAAAGAAATATATTAGATAAAATAAACCAGCAAGTTGAATAGAGCCTAACTGTTTCGAAGTATGCTACGCGAAGGGTATCGCCGAAGGGTAATTTTGGCATTCGTATAGATTTGGCCGAAGGCAAGCTCCGAACAGATCTAGACGCGAAATCACCTCCGAACAGTGGGGTTCAGCGCGAAGTCTCTAACACGACAAAATTATCCAACACAACGCACTGTCGTGACTTCGTCTAGCGCGGAGTACAAACATGGCGAAGCCTGTCTTGATGAAGCCTGTTGTGAAGCATGCTGTTGTGCGGGACTTGGTCAAACCGACAACAGTGTGACGGCCGGGACGAGTAGTCGAAGTAGTATTCTTGCTGAAGGGTGTTCTGACAGCCTCCGACACTAGTATCCTAGCTCCGGACACCTCGGGCGAAGTGGCTCCAAGCGTGAAAACCTCCAACAGAACAGAGATCAAGTGCCAATTCGGCCTAGGGACCGAATCTGCTAAGTGTTGCAATAGGGGAACGAATGTAGCAATCTATTACGTAGATTAACGGATACTTCACAGGCGAAGTAAGAAGGCGATAGCAATCTGTTACATAGATTAACAGGTACTTCACGAGTGAAGTAGCAAGGGTTACCATGGTTTCAGCATGGCCGGTGGAGGGCTTCCAGGAAACCCCACGAAGGTTGCAGAAAAGTACATAAAAGTAAAGGTACGGTTCAAAGCTAGGACTTTGTGGTTGATTTGTGTTGGGGGGGTTAATGAACCGGCCTCACCCCTATACATGTAGGGGCTAGTCTTCTAATATCTAAGCTTAATCTGGTAGGATTCGGCCTAATCACGCGTAGGGATAAAATTAACCAGAATCAGACTCAAACTCTATCTCTATAAATCAGCCCGAAGTGGGCCTTTGGCAGGGCCTGCCAAAGCCTGCTCCTCGAGCCGAAGCTTCAGCAAGGCAGGCCTCCGAAGACCTTCGGGCCGAAGCTAGCAGGCCTGCTGGAAAGGCTTCCAAAGCCCATAGCTCAATGGGCCTTCGGCCCTGTAGGGTTTCGGCCCGATCTAGGACATGTGTATTTTTGGCCCAAATTACCAAAATTGATATTTTGACAATCTTAACCATTTAATGCCATTTTTTGCAATCAACACATGCCCCTGCCTTTTATTGTGAGGAGCCATGTTGAATAGCGTGGGCCTCATGGCTCCAGAAGTGATGAGTCATTGTCAACGATAGTCAAAGAGGATAGAAGAAGAAGAGATCTGCTGTTTCATGGGCCGCGTGTGACTCAGGTACACGGGCAGCGAGTGACTGTCGGGTAGAGGAGGCTGCGAAGTCGGGCTGGCCCAATCCAGGTGCATGGGCCAGAAGCAGTAGAAGACCCACTGGGCTGTTGACCAGGATTGACTCAGGTACACGGGCGGTGAGCGATTGCCGGGCTGAGAGAGCTGCGGAGTCGGGCCGGCCCAATCCGGGTACCTGGTGCAAAGTCGGTGGAGGCTTTGTCAGTTTCGGCGCAAAACTGACAACCGTTGATCTTGTATCCGACTGTCCAGAAGAGAAGCCGTAGTCGCTACGAAAACTTAGCTTCCGGATAAGTCATCTGTAACTCTAGGCCCACAGTCAGTCAGTCGTGTCTGTAAAAATTCCTAAGGGCAGTAGAGTCTTTTCCTTTATTTTTGAGTCTGTAAAAACCCTAAGGGGCTGGTAGAATATTCCTAGTATTGGGCTGCCTATAAATAGGACCCCAATCCCTAGGGTTTGGACTACCCCTTTGTGCTGAAATCAAATCCACTCTTTTGGGTCACTCTTTTGTCTCTTGCATTGCCTCTCTCCTCTCTTGGTTCCCTGTTTGCGCCGCCAGGAAGCATTTGCTCCTGTGTTTAATGCTTTGCTTTTAATGTTGCAGTAAATGCCCTATTTCATTGTGTGCTGCATCTGCAAAGGTTTTAAATGGCTGCATTTCATTAGCATAGCAAGTTTTCCCGTGATTTTTGAGGCTTTGGAGGCTTCGGCTGGGTGTGTTCTTCACTCTAGTAGTACTAGTTCTTGCTGTTGCAAGTAGTACTACTTCCCTGCAGCTACAGTGTTCTGTGCAGCTTTTCACCTTCTACTGCACAGCTTTTTGATCGAAGCTGACAGGGTCTATTACCTTTTCTGGGTGTGTCTCTAGCGAAGTCCTTCTTTGTTCGAAGCCCCTCAGCTCCGTGAGACAGGCTTCGACCTAACATTTTCAAAGCTTTCGTTCAAACTGCGAACTTCGGTTTTTGTGTCTGAGTTGCTAGCTTCGAAGTCCTTTCTGAATGGACAGCATCGCATACTTCGAACAAGCATACTCCGAATCTATCTGTTCGAAGTGCACACTTCGTTAGGCTTCGAAGTTGGATTCGAAGCTTGTCTTTTCTGATAGACTTCGCTTGGATCTCTTTGTGGCGCATCAGCATTCGGTTCTCTTTCCGAAGCTTTCTCTGTTCGAAGATAGAGGGTAGGCTTCAGACCTGGTTTTCTGTCGTGTGACCGACTTCGCTTCTTTGTTCGAAGATTGTCCTTTTATGAGTTGTGTTTGAAGCTTTCTGTTCGAAGGTTAGCTTCGAAGTTTTCTGTTCAAAGCTGTGTTCGAAGTTTTGTCTTCGAAGTGCACACTTCGAAGCAGGCTTCGACTCAGTCATCTTGCTCCGAAGCTCTTGGTTCGAAGCTGTGTTCGAAGCCCTGACTTCGAAGTACATACTTCGAACCAGGCTCTGGCATTGTCATACTTCGCTCCAAAGTACACTTCGCAACTTGCCACTTCGAACTAGGATAGATCGAGTCACCTTCGGCATCTCGGACAGACTCCGTCACCAACCTCCGAAGCAGACCTCGATGTGCGAAGGGGGGCTTCGCCAAGTTCTGAACAGGAGACAAATTTGGACAGTAACTTCTCTTTTCATCTTACACATACTTAGATCATTTCTTTGAGAAGTTTAGGCCTGTTACAACTTGTTCATCTGCCTAGTTGCACTACTTTAGTTTTACACTATTTATCATCAGTTGCTTCTAAGTTAGAAACCTTTAGACTTAGGCTTTCTGTCTATTTTTTGCTGCGTAGTCTGTTGAGGTGCGTTGGGTATTGGGAGCAGGCCATTGATTCGAAAGAATTTTTAAGGCGCCCATTCACCCCCCCTCTGGTCGCTACTTTCGGTCCTACAAGTGGTATCAGAGCTTGGTTAGGGTTTTTCCATACCTTAACCGGTTCTAAACCCCGGTAGTGACCATGACGTCTCCTGGCAAGGTCCCGTCCTTGGAGGCCTATGGCTATAATTATTGGAAGACTCGCATGCGAGCCTATCTCATGAGCTAGGGTTCGGACATTTGGGACATTTGCGTTCACACCACGTTTGTTATTTTGCCAGTTACTGAGCAAGGTACTGCTGGTATCATTGCTCAGCATCTGAGCAACAGTAAGGCTGTGAACATTTTGTTTTCTGGTTTAGGTCCCACTGAATTTGAGCGTGTGAGTCATCTCTCCACTGCGAGAGAGATCTGGGCTACCCTCAAGGCACACCATGAGGGAACAGCACAGGTCAAGGCTCGGCTCTATCAGACCTACCGGCGTGAATATGAAAATTTCACACAGAAGCCGGGTGAATCTGTTGAGGCTTTGTTTGGTCGCTTTCAGTCGATCATTAACAAGCTTCGGGACAACAAGGCTGAGGGTGCTCAGTTAGTCTCAGATCATGAGCAGGCGCTCAAGGTTCTTCATACCTTGGACCCAAAGATCTGGGAGATCAAGGTATCCTCTATCGTTGAGAGTACTTCTTACGATACCTTGACCATCTCTGAGTTGTTTAGCAAGCTGAAGGCCACTGAGGTAGATATCCAGTTGAGATCAAATCTCACTGGCTCTGGATCAAAATCCCTGGCCCTTGCTACACCTTCTGTTGATCCCTCTGCTATGAGCTGTGCTGGGTTCTCTTTGATGTCTATCACTGAGGACCAGCTTGAGTCTTTGGGAGATGATGATTTGTGTCTGTTTAACAACCGGGTGCGTCGTGTCTATGATAAAAGAATGTTCAAAAGGCACGGCACAAAATCCGGATGCTTTGAATGTGGTGATCTAGGACACTTCATCGCCGACTGCCCCAAGCGCAATGGATACAAGAAGGGCACCGGTGGCAGCTTCCACGACTCCGGCAAACATGAGAACCCTTCCTTCAACAAAGGCAAGCCGAAGACCCGGTTCTTCAAAAAGGCCTTGAAGGACTACCGGCGAGAGAACAAGAAGCGCGACAAGGCCTTCTTCGCCGAGATGGAGAAAAGCTACTCCAAGCGGTCCACGTCTTCTTCCTCTTCATCGAGCTCAAGCGATGAGGAGATCACCATCAAGAAGAGGAAGGACAAGGACGATACGGCAGGCCTTTGCTTCATGGCCTTCGGAGACAAGCCGAAGAGCCGCTCACACCAGCGCCGAAGATCCCGCAAGAGCTTCTGCTCAATGGCTCTTGGGGATAGAGAAGAAAAGAGCTCCTCCGACGACTCTGACGACGACGACAACAAGGTATCATCTTATGAGCGTGAAATTGTTGATTTACTTGAGAGCAATCGTCAGGAGTTGAAGTATCGGGAGAAACTGCTTAGGGGGGCTAAGAAAAGGATAGACAAGTTAGAGAGTGAGCTTGCCGTGGCCAACGGCAGAATCGAGAGTCTATCTTCTTCCCCTTGCTTGGGTGATAGTAGTGAGTGCCCGAAGTGTGAGGTGCTTCTGTGTGACCTGTCGACTCTGAAGTCCAGGTACACAGAAAGGGTTGATGAGAGGGACGCTTTGGCCACTGAGCTTGAAAGCGCTCAGCTGGAGATGAAAGATGCTCAAGCCATTGTCGTCGCACCCTGTGTTGATTGCCCATCTCATCTAGCTACCTTAGCTGAGCTGAAATCCAAGGGCGATGAGCATTTGGGTGATTTAGAGAGGTTGAGAGCCGAGCTTGCCCAGACTAGGCTAGAGCTTGAGACACTGTCAGTTCCACCCACTGTCTGTGAGAACTGTCTGTCTCTTAGAATGGAGTTGATCAAGCTGAAAGTCGAGAAGTCTGTTCAAGTAGAGAGTGAGTGTGAGACCTGCTTGTCTCAGGTGGAGGTTCTAGCTTCCTTGAGAGAGGAGCTAGCAGATTCTCAGAATGAGAACTTTTACCTCTGTTCTATCCTGAGTTGGATCAGTGCCAGAGAGCCACAACTTGGCATGATGATCCAGCAGTTCAAGAGGCAGGATGGGTTTGGGGTAGGTTACACCTACACCAAGGCTGACTTTGAGAGTGCCATCAGCCGGGCAGTGGAGTGGAGTAAAATGACTCCAGAGCAGAGGTATCCCAAGACTCACTCCACTAAGTCGTCCTAGGCTTGTCAGCCCAAGGATGGAGTGATCCATGAACCACCTAAAGCTCCACCCAAGAAGCCTATATGGGTTCCGAAGCCCAAACATCTCCACTCTTCTCTAGACTCTCTTCTTGGACCCTCTCAGCCCAAGAAGACAACACCAATCACCACTAAGCCCAAAAACCCCAAGCCTCAACCACATCCCAAGAAGCCTACCTATCATTGTGAGTACTGTCAAAGAGACAGGCATCTTGCGGAGTTCTGCTTCAGGAGGAAGCGGGTTGAGAGAGCAGAGAGGGCTCGTAGTGATCAGGAGCAGTTCTACCAGTAGGGTGGTAGACTGCGTGTTCCTCGGCGCGGGGAGAGGCTGGAGGCCAGGCCGCGTCGTGTAGGTGGTGGTAGAGGAGACGGTTTTCTTGCCCGTGCTCCAGTTGGTGGTGTTCGTTCTGGCAGAGTTCCAGACCGAGTTGGCTACGGTTCTGGACCTCGTGGCCGTAGGGTTAGGCAGAACCGAGGACCGCGCCTTGAGCCGCGTTTTGGTCCAAACTCTTTTGATGGTTTTCGCTTTCCATCTTTTGAGCAGATGGCTCGACACTGGTTTAGCTCTTTTGCTAAACCTAGTGCCGGACCATTTGCTCCCACTTACTGACACTGATTGTGCAGGACCGGGGACTGGAGGATGTTTGGATCATGGACTCAGGATGCTCTCGCCACATGACGGGACATCGCAGATGGTTCTCCAGTCTCACTCCCCCGAGCTCCAAAGAGTACATCACATTCGGGAACAGCGGTCAAGGGAAAGTAAGTGGCATAGGCTCAATTAGCATTTCAGATCATTTCTCTTTAAAGAATGTTGCTTTGGTTAAAAATCTGAACTTTAATTTAATCTCTGTCTCGCAACTTCTTGAGGATGGTTTGGAAGTGCATTTTAAGAAGGGCAATTCTTCTGTGGTTGATTCTAGAGGGTCTTTGGTTTGTCAGATTTACCCTTTGGTAAAGTTTTTCGAATTGACTTCTCTAGTTCTTTTGGCCCTTCTCGCTGTTTGATTGCTGGATCTTCTTCTGAGCTCTGGAAGTGGCATAGGAGGTTAGGTCACTTGAGTTTTGATCTGCTAGTCAGGTTAAGCTCTATGGACCTCATCCGAGGATTGCCCAAGCTTAAGATGGAGAAGGATCTAGTTTGTCATCCCTGTCGTCATGGGAAAATGGTTGCCGCTTCTCACTCACCTGTGACTCAGGTGATGACTTCGTATCCGGGCGAGCTTTTACATTTGGACACTGTTGGTCCAGCTCGGGTACGCTCAGTCGGTGGGAAGTGGTATGCACTTGTAATTGTTGACGACTTTTCTCGATTCTCGTGGGTTTTCTTTTTGGAGTCTAAGGATGAAACTTTTCAATTTGTCCATGACCTGATTTTGAAGCTGAAGAATGAGAACAATGGTCGGATGCGAGCAATTCGTTCCGACAACGGCTCTGAGTTCAAGAACTCTCAGTTCGTCAGCTTTTGTAGTGATCAGGGTCTGGATCACCAGTTTTCTTCTCCTTACACTCCCCCACAGAACGGCGTTGTGGAACGAAAGAACCGCACGTTAGTCGAGATGGCCAGGACGATGCTCGATGAGCACAGGACTCCTAGGCGTTTTTGGGCTGAAGCCATGAACACGGCTTGCTATCTGGCCAACCGCATTTTTCTTAGAGTTTACCTAGGTAAGACCTCATATGAGTTGCGGTTTGGCAGACAGCCCAAGGTGAGCCACTTGCGAGCGTTTGGCTGCAAGTGCTTTGTGCTTAAGAAGGGAGGGCATTTGGACAAGTTTGAGTCTCGTTGCTGGGATGGTGTTTTTCTTGGTTATGCTTTGCATTCTCGAGGCTTCCGTGTTTGGAACCTCGAATCCCAGTTGCTTGTCGAGACTTGTGAGGTTTCATTTGATGAGTCCTTGCCTTCATTGACTCCTTCTTTTGAGCTTTCTGGTGATGATGAGCTCGGAGAGTCCATCTTCGAGGAAGATGAGGATACTCCAGCTACTGTTGAGGGTGGGCCTTCTGCATTCCCCGCAGAGCCCACACCTTCTGAGACTTCGACTGATGATGAGGGCGGACCTCTGATCACTTCTTCCACTTCGATCGAGCCCCCTCAGTCGAGTCCAGAGGTGCCAGCTGCTGACTCAGGTGAGGTGACTTCAGATCACCAGGGAACCCGAGCAGTTCAGCGTGACCATCCCTCAGAGCTCATCATTGGTGATTTGACTGAGAGAACTTTGCGTTCTTCTGCCTCTCTTGCTGTGTTTGCTGAATCGGCTTTTGTTGCATCTTTTGAGCCTAGAGATGTTTCTCATGCTCTTTCTGATTCAAATTGGATTAATGCTATGCAAGAAGAGCTTGAGAATTTTGTCCGCAATCGAGTTTGGACATTAGTTGAGCCGCCATCAGGATGCAACCCCATAGGCACCAAGTGGGTATTCAAGAACAAACAAGGTGAAGATGGGGTTGTGGTGCGCAACAAGGCTCGACTAGTTGCCCAGGGTTATTGCCAGAAGGAAGGTATTGACTTTGAAGAAACCTTCGCTCCTGTTGCCCATCTTGAGTCCATTCGTATACTTCTAGCTTTTGCCGTTTCGAAGGGTTTTAAGCTTTTTCAAATGGATGTTAAGAGTGCTTTTCTAAACGGGTACATAGAAGAGGAGGTTTATGTTAGGCAACCCCCCGGTTTTGAGAACCCTAAGTGTCCTCGACATGTTTTTAAGTTGCATAAAGCTCTATACGGGTTGAAGCAAGCCCCCAGGGCTTGGTATGACCGGTTAAAGCAATTTTTGTTGGGGAAGGGCTTTGTGATGGGTTCTGTGGACAAAACTCTTTTCTTGCTCAGAGATGCTTCAGATTTCTTAATCGCTCAGATTTATGTGGACGATATTATCTTCAGCGGTACTACTGATTCTCTTGTGTCCAAGTTTTCTGAGCAGATGCACAGTGAGTTTGAGATGAGTCTCATGGGTGAGCTCAAGTACTTCTTAGGGCTCCAGATCAAGCAGACCAAGGACGGCACCTTCATCCACCAAGGTAAGTACACTCGTGATATGCTTAAGAAATTTGACTTTGGTGGTTAATTGAAGCCGCAGATGACCCCTATGGGCACTTCTGGGGGTCTGGACAAGGACGAGAGCGGTGTCAAGGTCAATGAGAGGGAGTTTCGAGGGATGATTGGTTCGCTGTTGTACTTGACGGCAACAAGACCGGACATTCAGTTCGCCGTGGGACTTTGCGCGCGTTTTCAGTCTTCACCACGCGCGTCTCACTGGCAGGCTGTCAAGCGCATTTTCAGGTATCTCACTTATGCGCCTGATCTTGGTCTTTACTATTCAGCATCATCATCTCTTGATTTATCTGGCTTTTCGGACGCTGACTTTGGTGGGTGCCGGTTGGATCGCAAGTCGACTTCCGATACTTGCCAGTTTCTTGGCTCTTCTCTTGTATCTTGGTCTTCTCGAAAGAATTCTGGAGTTGCTCTTTCGACCACAGAGGCTGAGTACGTAGCTGCTGCTAGCTGTTGCTCGCAGTTGGTTTGGATGATTTCCACTCTACGAGATTTTGGGTTGTTCTTTCCTACCAGGGTTCCATTGTTTTGCGACAGCACTAGTGCAATTAGTGTAGGGAAAAACCCGTGTCTCCATTCAAAAACCAAACATATTGATGTGCGTTTTCACTTCTTGCGGGATCAATATGAGAAAGGTGTCATTGACCTTGTTCATGTTGATACCCATCATCAGTTGGCTGACATTTTCACCAAACCCCTAGATCAGTCCACATTCGAGCGTTTACGAGGGGATTTGGGTGTTGTGTATCCTTTTTAGGATATTTTGCGTCAGTTTTCTTTCTTCTTTACTCTTTTCTTGAGTCTTTTCGTGTGTGTTCATACCTTGCATATTCACATATCACACTTTAGAGATGCTTCTGTCATATGATTGAACTGCTTTACTTATTCTAGCTGGTACATGCTTTTGATTACTTGTCTATGATCATGCTTTGGTTCAGTTCACTTGATATATCTGATATCTGTCATATGCATGGTTTTTATGCTTTAAACCTGAAAAATGATCACCATTGCTTCTGTTAACTAGCATGCGTAGGCTGAGTGTTTTTTGCTATCTGTTACATGCCTTGTAGCTAGTTCATCACATAGATGCAGATATGCAACTTGGACATCTTTATGCTTTAACATGGAAAATGAGCTATAAAATGATAAAAAATCAAAAATGAATGAAAATTCCATGCCTTTTTATGCTTGAGTTGAAAAGATCCAAGTGGATTTGCTTTGTCGCATTGCATTGTTCTGGACTGCTTACCATAGCACTTTGGTATGAACTAGGACAGTGTAGTGTATGCCAAGATCAATGTCTTAAGCTTCTGATGGTCCAGTTCTGGCCTAGGCTTGACTTGGTCGGTTAGCATAAGGTTTGACGTGCAAATAACCCTTGGCAGAAATGAAAAAGGAAATTGAAAAAGCCTGAACTTTTAAAAGATAACAAGTTCGCTGAAGCACGTTTGTTTTGGATTGCTTATCTTGGTAGATATCAGTTAGCTTCTGCATCTCATGCTTTACCATGCTTGGTAACTGGAAAATGTGGTGATGCTTTTTGTTTGCAAAAAATGAAAAATGTGTGCTAATGACTTTCTTTAGATATCATCTGTTGCACTGATCATGCCAGGTGTCCTAGACAGTATCTCTTTTGCTATACTTGTTAGATGTTGTAATTGCAGTCAATCATATCTGAGAAGCATCCTTTCTACACTCTTTCTGCACTCCAGTTGAATTCACTGCATATTTTGAGGGGGAGTTGCATTTCAGGGGGAGTCTGTGTCTCTATTGAGTGCTTGATGAGTTCACTTGTCAACAAGGGGGAGAAAATTTGGGATCAGAGTTTAAGGGCGTGTTCTTACTCTGCTGATATCCTTGTTATTCTGAAATCGCACTCATTTTGAGCTTTTACGTTTTGGTTAACCATAATGACCGTTTCTTGCTTTTGTTTGGCTTTTGGTCATTAGGGTTAAAACTTTTACCTTATTTTTCTTCTTCTTTGTTTTCTTGTGTTTTGTTTTCGTGTTTCCACAGTTGTTCGCAGGTGCTGAAGAGCTGAAGAAGAGGAGTGTTGACAATGCACTCATCAGGGGGAGATTGAGGAGCCATGCTAAATAGCGTGGGCCTCATGGCTCCAGAAGTGATGAGTCATTGTCAACGATAGTCAAAGAGGACAGAAGAAGAAGAGATCTGCTGTTCATGGGCCGCGTGTGACTCAGGTACACGGCAGCGAGCGACTGTCGGGTAGAGGAGGCTTGCGAAGTCGGGCTGGCCCAATCCGGGTGCATGGGCCAGAAGCAGTAGAAGACCCACTGGGCTGTTGACCAGGATTGACTCAGGTACACGGGCGGTGAGCGATTGCCGGGCTGAGAGAGCTGCAGAGTCGGGCCGGCCCAATCCGGGTACCTGGTGCAAAGTCGGTGGAGGCTTTGTCAGTTTCGGCGCAAAACTGACAACCGTTGATCTTGTATCCGACTGTCCAGAAGAGAAGCCGTAGTCGCTACGAAAACTTAG